>MNCI01000270.1:462922-564534 GCA_015680685.1 Gnetum montanum
TTTGATGGTTCATGTAATTCAAAAGGTGCAAGAGTCGGTATAGTTATATTAAGGAATGATTCACCTAAAATTCTCAAAGAAATTCATCTATCTTTCCCTTGTACTAACAACAAGGCTGAGTATGAAGCTTTATGTATTGGTATAAGAATAGCTCTAGACAAAAAGATCAGAGTAATCACTATAAAAGGAGACTCAAGATTAGTTTGTGAACAAGTAAAGGGTAACTGTGTAGTAAAGAGCTCATTCTTAAGACCTTATAAGCAACTTGCTTATAAGATGTTAGATCAGTTTCAACATTACCGAATAGAGCATATAAACAGAGCAAAGAATCTTATAACGGATAATTTGGCAAAGGCAGCTTCATCATTGGATATGAAAATAATAGAAAGTTACAAAGATGTCGTGATTGAAGAAGAACATCAGCCATCAGTACCAGATAATATAAGACATTTACAAGTATTTGAAGATGATGATCAAGTACTAAGATTTATGAAAAACAAACAAGAATTTGAGGGTCAAGTAATACCCGAAACATCATCAGAATCCAAAGTTAATTTCATTCCAAAAAGGATGATTGACTTTGAACAAGAGTTCAAGAAAAATTTACTTACTGGAAAGGATATACAAAATTCAGATAGTCAAGCTTTCGACGTAGTGAATTTTGGAATAGACAAAATACCAAAGATGTTGAATGTTACAAAGGAAAGAGATTCGAGTTTCAAGCAAAACTTGTTAACATGTCTAAGAGATAATTTGGACAATTTTGCTTGGTCTTATGATGATGTTAAATATTTTAGGCAAGATGTGATAACACATAAAATTTCTTTAATATAAAGTTGTAAAATAGTCAAGCAAAAACAAAGGAAATTTAATCCATTATTTGAACCAGCTATGGAAACCGAAATCAAGAAGTTGTTGCAAGCACGAATCATGTATCTAGTACGATATTCAACATGGCTTGCTAGCCTTGTTCCAGTGAGAAAGAAAAATGGTGATATAAGGCTTTGTGTAGACTTTAGAAATTTGAATGATGCCTCAAAAAAGGATAAGTATCCACTTCCAAGAATTGATGAGATGCTGATTAAAGTCACAGGTTGTCAAGTATATTCTTTCTTAGATGCTGATATCAAACCATACTATTTACACATTTTGTTGTAGACTGTGTTATAATCCATGGATGGTACCAATGTTATTGTCGAGGATGTTATTCAATAATCATTGATTATTGTCTTCCTACTTAGAATAGTAGAAGCTCTATTACATATGATTATGATATTTGTTTAGCATTTTAATAAACTAATGAAAAATATAGAAATTAAGCTAATAAATAGAAAAGTAAATTCTATTCTAGCCTAAGGAAGATAGGTATTCATTCCTAACTTGCTGTAAACACTCTAAACTTATGCATCCACTAGCACTATGTTATTGGGGAAACCAAAAAATAAGGCTACTAGGATTACCAAATGTTTATGTGTTACACTCAAAGTTGGTTATACTTATTTCATAAAACTATTAACATATATGCAAAAATAAATCATTACTTTAAGTACATTGGAAAGTAAATGACATAGAGAAGCAAATGTTTGGAAAGTAAATTTAATCACTCAACTTTTTCTATATCACGTAACCATGCCTCAACCTTATCAAAATCTATTACCCCTATAAACTTGGAAGGATTAAGCTTCATGAATGTTTGGATTAGATTTCTAAGATCACTTAATCCTTGTTGACTTTAATTGCCTAAATTTTGGGCTTACAATTGGGCTTGTTATTGTTGCATTCCTTGAGCCATCATTTTCATAAAAGTAGTCATCATGGTAGTAGGGTTTATGTTCCCATTCATGTAATTTCCCAAAGAATTCTAAGTTGGGATTGAGGCCTATTATTCATTGATACTTCGTCATGGACCTCTTCATGATCATCTTGAGTAACCTATGATTCTCATCCCTTGGAGGCATCTCAAAATCCCTAGTGATGAGTGGTGAGAGGTACCCCTATGCCCAACCATACAAATCATGAAGCATTCACACATGATCTAGTCAAATTCCGTAGACTCTATGTGTTCTGGTACACTAGTATTTTAGGAAGTGAACCTTGCCCTAACAGTCATTTGTTGTCTTCTCAATTACACTTGTGATGTACAAAGGTATGGTTAAGTGTAATCAAGGCATATGAATTTTATTATTTTATGTTTTATGTTCCTAGTGCTTAAAGTAGAGAAATGAAGTAATTTAATAACTAATTTAATTTAACTAGTTAACTAATCTCTAACTAGTTCTAACATAAGCATTAGGTCCCACTTTCCATACACGTCTTGAACCCACGTATCCACTACTAGGATTACCAAGTGCTATGCTACTAGGTGAACCAAGCAATAACGTTATTGGGATTACCAAGTGAATATGTGTTTATGCTCAAAGTGGTTGTACTTATGTGTTTAATTTATTTAGCTTAATTAATTAACTAATCACTTGAAGTCTAATTTAGCTTAATTAATTACATAATTAATGAAAATAATAAATTCATAAATAAATTATTAATCTATTCTAAGTGTTGCAAGGGTTGATCAAAATTCTCATCTTTATTACTATTCATAGTGGTGTGGTTTAGGTACAACAATGCTTAAATAAAGATCCATACACTTTCTAACTCCTGTTGTGGTCACTCAAACAAATATTCTAACTTTCAAATGAAAAAACTGTAAGAGCTTTGCTATAAGTATTATAAGACTCCATAAAAATGGGTGGTGAGTGCGTATTTATAGATTTTATTCAAGAGCTATGTTGATGGGGCCCCATAGATGCAGCAAATGCTATGTTGACGTGACCCTATCGATACGGTAACACCACGTAGATGGGGCTACATCAACGAGGTCCTATCGATGAGGCTATGTCGACAAGGGTTCATCAATGTGACACAATGATGATTCATCATACCCCCACAACTGAATGAAAACTCATCCTCAAGTTCTTTTACAAAATTGAAAAGGTATGGAATTATTGATTGACTCTTGACATAACAAACTAACTTGACAAAATTGATTGCATAAGTGTACAAATCAACAACATGAGAAAAATTGTGGTGTTCATGATACAAAATTGAACACCATGACATGATTACAAAAAACTAGATAGCACATTCTCTAATGGCATGAAGGTAGTTAAGAAGATCAAGCAGTGCTAGGCAGTGGAGGTTCCTGAGGTTTTGAAGGACCTTTGTCAACTTCAGACATGTGTAGTATCTGAGGAAATTGTGGCTATCCTACTATAGCTGCAACCTTCAGTGGAAGGTGAAAAGCATATAGTAATGCTTTTATCTTCTTCTCCTTACTCTGGGGATCATTCATAGTCCACATGGCATTGCCAATGTGGGCTGGAATGGGGATATCCCATGGATAAGGCATTACCAGAAACAACTCTTTAATGTTGATAAACCAGGTAGCAAATTTTTTGTGTTTGACATCGAATGCCTTTATTGTGTTTTGTAGCTTATGGTAGTTATTCATCCTTCTAGCTAGGTTCTCAGTAATGGATCTCTGATCAGTGTATTTGCCCTTGAGAACCTTGAGTTTAGTGTTTTCCATCGTAAGCTTTTTCTTGGTGTCCTTGTGATGCTTGAACTTAGCCTCATACAAAAATACAAGTTGGCCACCTACTTTTCTAGTTTTGACCACGGCCATTTGGTAGTCAACATAGCCAAATTTGCATATCAGAGATTGACAAGCTTTATGTATTTTTTCATCTCCTCAATCTACAACTCCTTCATGTAGATTTCTATCTTATTGTAGGCATTTATCCCATTAATGATAGGTTTCCATAATTCATGTCCTTACTGAAGTTGCTAGAGGGTTTCATTTACTTTATCTTTCATCAATTAGATATGCTTTTTATCAACTTCTTTCTGTAGACCAACTTGATCTCTGTAATGATCCTTGACTCTCTCAAATTTGAGAGCAGTTGATTTCCAACAGTCTACCTCTATTGTAGTCTTTTGGTGAAGGGCACAGACCTCTTCCATGGAGAGGTTTCTATTTTTAGTTGCCAATCTCCTTAGCTCTATGTTCACTTTGGCTAGTTGCTTGTGTTGTTGATGGATAAAGTTGATCAACTATTATTTATGTTCATCAACATTTCATAGGGGATGGTACTTTGTGGTCAATTGCACACTCTCCTAGTGGGTTATATCCAAGGCCTTCTAAATTTTGTGTTGGGTAGCCTCTACCAAGGATCAATAGAACATTGGCATCTCTATGGTACCCTTAACCCCTTTTAGTCTGATGTGAAGTTATTCAAGAGCTTCATCTCTTGTTAATGCTAGGTTGAGAAATGTAGAGTCAACAATTTGGGCTCTTAATTTAGCAACTTTAGTAGCCAAGTGTTCGTTCAACTTCTTGGTTGTTTCAAGTTGCCCTTCCAAGATAATGTTTTTGCCCCTTGCCTCTAGTAGCTCTGACTGGGTTGTGGTAATATTATTTGGAAGATTAAAGACATATGGAAGTGGTTGTTTGGTTATCGCTAGTCAGTCCAGTAGTTCTTCATACTGTACTACACTTAATTTGCTACTTATGGTTCCTATAGATGTATAGACATCTTTGAGTGTAGTGAAGTTTGGTATAGATACCACATGTGCATTGAGTGTTTTGGCAATCCTATTAGCAACCACCTCTACTACTGTCTCTTGCCCTTGGTGTTGCATCACTAGTACTATTGCCTCCTTGCCTTCCTCCAAGCACACCAAGAAGGTTGCGACATTTCTAGAAATTTTTGGAAGCGGTTGATGTTCTATGAGAGATACCATGACCTCTTTAGTGCTAGGGTTTGATCTTGTAGATAATTGCATTGGTTGGAATGAGAAAATGGATCCACCTCCCCCCCATCAGGCTGACTATTTAGGCCACCTTATTTAGGTGACTCATCATTGGTTGGTACATAAATGGATCCTTGGCACTCATGCTTGCTTGTTGCTCTTATTTACGTAAAAAGCCATTCTCAGTATTCGAGCAACCATTTGGTTGTTACAGTGATGTATGACAATTTTTTGAGTGGTAGAGGGAGGTGGTGGTTGCTACTCCTCTTCTCGAATGATCATTGCACGTGTCTTATCTTTCATCATCTTTGTCCAATTAGTGGTCGGAGCATGCTTGATAACATCATTTGTATAACAAACTATTCCTCCCATTCGATAGAGGTTTCTAATGAAGCATGGAAAGGGGAGTGCCTTCCTTCCATGTTCATTCTCTTTAAATCACTTTTCCATCTCCAGATAGATTAGCTATGAAAGGTCAATAGGGAATCTCCTACTTAGAGCAACACACACAGAGGTAGAAAAGGTAGTGATTTTGCTAGGGCTTACCATAGGGTTTAGGTGAAAGGTTGCAATCTTTTAGTGGATCCTTTCTACTATTGTGAGCATGCCAAACTCCTTGCAGTCAACACCATAGCATTGTTGAACCCATTCCTTTTTGATGTTGGGGTCTACCTACATCCAAATCTTAGTGAGATGTGCTCCAATTTTTAGAAACCCAAGCACTTTAGGAAATGGCTTACACCAAGTAGGACATTGAGATGTCCTTGATTTTGACTGTCAAGCTGGCTACCTATTGTTCCAGAATAAGAATGTCTCTCCCATGTACCACTCCCTAGTGGAAGTGATAAGTGGCCACATGGGAGAGGTCTTTAGTTAGTCCTATACTTCTTTAGGTTCTTGCTCTGGGAAAGAGCCAAAGTTTAACTCCTAGAGCACTATTTTTTGGACCTCTCTTGATTTGATTTGATTTAGGCAAGCTTCTATTAAGGTCACCTCGACGTTTGCTTGATAAGCTAGTGCCTCATCCTAGTGGGAATGCTCTATTGTTGCTGCTGGTTCTAGAATTTGATGAATAGATTCCACTTCGGCCTCTTCCCTAAGAAGACCTATGGCATGGATTGCAACTGGTTCTTCCTAGGCTTATTCTTGGTCCCTTCCCATTCTAGGACATTTCCTCCTTGGTTGATATGATCCTCCTTCCTACATGTGTTTGCCTTTTGGTGCCATTTGTAGTCACAACACATCTATGGATTAGTAGATATAATGTGTAACTTTAAATTTTTGAATACCTTCTCTCATTAGTTAGTTACACTTTAGCTAAGGTTGGACCATGGTAGATAGATTATTTGATTAATTAATTATCATTATAGTGTCACCAGAGCTCATTGGAAGGGTTTAACTTCTGTAATTTGATCTTTAAGTATTTATTTCTTAGTTAAAAATTTATGGGAGTTAGAAAAATGGTGAAAAAGTTTTTACTAAAAATAGCACATTTGTGGCCCCCACGACTAAGAGATTACCTTCAGTAGCTACAGGGTCAAATAACAGAGTAATTTGGATAAAAGGTTAGGAAGTTATAGGCTCGGGAAGGGTTTGGACCCTGAAAATTTGAAAAACTCCCTTTGCATTTATGAGCAAATGTAAAAATTTCAAAGTGGGGTCATGCATATGTATACTATTTTTGCACTATGTCAATAGGGCTATGTATATGGGGCCTCTTAAACACATCTACTTCATCGATGGGGCCTCGTATATGGGGTCCATAAACAAATTTTGAATTATGAATATCTTGAAAAATACAAGGAATTTTTCAATAAATTTGGGGTCCATGAAGTCCCAGGAAAGTCAAGAATATGATGAAATCATTGAAGAGAGTCTTTGAAAGCTGAAAAATTCAAAAAATTGATGGAGAATGTGTGTATATAACAAAATATGTAAAGGAGCACATGGTTTGACGTAGAAGATGGGTGTATGAAAGATTCTGATTGTTAGAATGCTTAAGGATAAGGTACTTAACAAATCCAACTAAGAGATATGCAAGTGATCCTCCCCATAGTTGTTGACCTTGATTACTAGGAAATCAGTAGGATAAGATCACCCACAAATAGTGTCATAATGTCTTTGACCAGTCCCAATGAAATAGTGATGGATTGATCTACCAAATCCGATATAATATTACTCTTCTTAATAGGTGGTATGTTCTAGGTAGTATGCATCTTATGAGAAATCAAGTTCATACTAGAACTTGAATCAATAAGAGCTTTGCATGGTTCATTCCCAGTAATCTACAAATAAATAAGAGGACTTATAGGATCAACTAATTTCTTCAAAAGGTTGCCAGCCCAGATCTAATCAGATATGGCATGGGTGAGCATAACGGTATGGATTTTGGATAGAATTTGGCTGAAAGGGAACTTGATAGAATGGTTTGTAGAGGATGAAGCAGGAGCAAGGTGATCAGCCACCTAAGTCTATGGCTTAGTAGGGCTATTGGATCAGAAGAAGGATCTTTTACAAGAATGAGGTTTCAAAGCCCTCAGTTGATGAATCAGTTGCAACTTGATGACCTTGGTAGCATTACATTATTGTAGTTGGAATAGAAGTTCATCTTGCATAGATAGAATAGGTAGTAGTTGGGTTGAGGGTGGAGGAACAAGTGCATGAATAGGAGGAGGATAAGGATGAAATGTGGCATCCCTCTTGAAATGTGGAGAATGAGCTCTGTAGTATTTAGGAGGGTAGTAGTGATGTTAGAAAGGAGAAACATGACTAGAAGAGTCACTTGGAGATAGAGGTAGCTGAATGTAATACCCATATGGATTTGGTTACCTATAAGAGTATTGCTACCTTGGTGGTAGCATCCCCCATAACTATGGTTGGTGCCAATGTTGTTATTGCTTGTATAGTTATGATGGAGTTCCACTTGGATAATATTGTTATTGTTGATGGAACTATCTAGGATTGCCTTTAGGATAAGGCAATCTTCTGGGTGTTTGGCTTCTTGCTAGTCATGGATTTAGAGCATACATCCTAGACTCTTGTAAGTGTGACATGATGGGGCAACATCCCTTAGGATGTTCATATTGGTAGATGTTACACCCACCATCATCATCTGATTTAGTTTCCACAACTTCATCTACTGTAGCAACCTTGCCCTTACCCCTTTGTTAGGCACGTTTAGCTTCTTTTTACCTTCTATGGTTATGATCACTACTTTGCTCTCTCAATTCTTCAGTGATTTTTAGAGTAGTTTGGAATTTTTCATCAAATGAATCCCACATTTTATCCACCTTGGCTAAAATTTTAAACAGATTTTTGAATCAGCAAGGTCTTTCTTTTTACTACCTCATCAAGAGGTGATTCCTCCTTGTTGTCACAAAATTGAACCTTCTGTTTTATAATAGAAGGATCCCTATTGCAAAGGTATGGGATTACTGATTGACTCTTGACATAACAAACTAGCTTGACAAAACTAAATGCCCTAGTGTACAAATCAAAAACATTACAAAAATTATGGTGTTTATGACACAAAATTGAACACTATGACATGACTACACAAAATTGGAGAGGGCATCCTTTGATGGCATAAAGGTAGTTGAGAAGATTAAACAATCCTAGGCAATGAATTCTTAATGTTTGATATTGAACACTTTTACTACATTTTGTAGTTCCTGGTAGTCATTCATCCTTTTGGCCAAGTTCTCGATGGTAGATCTATGATCATTGTATTTGCCCTTAGGAACCTTGAGTTCATTTTTTGCCACTGTAAAATTTTGCTTGGTGTTCTTGTGATGCTTGAACTCAGCCTCATACAACAAGTACGAGTTGGCCACCTGCTTTTTCAATTTGGATTGTGGTTGTTCGATAGTCAACATAGCCAGATTTGCATATTGGAGATTGGAAAGCTTCATGTATTCTATCATCTTCTCAATTTGCAACTCCTTCATGTGGATTTCTACCTTATTTTAGGCATGTATCCCATCAATAATAGGTTGCCACAATTCATGTCCTTGTTGAAGTTTCTGGAGGATTTCATTTACTTTTACCTTCACCAACTTGATATGCTTTTTTTGAAACTTATTTCTGTAGAGTGATTTGATCTATGTAATAATCCTTGAATCTCTCAAATTTGAGAGCCTCTAATTTCTAGGAGTCTAACGCTATTGCAACCTTCTAGGGAAGGGAACGAACCTCCTCCATGGAGAGGTTTCTATTTTCAGTTGCTAATCTCCTTAGCTCTATGTTCGCTCTAGCTAGTTGCTCATGCTATTGATGGATAAAGTCAATCAACTATTGTTTATGCTCATCAATTGTTAATGGATAAAATCCTTAATATGCATAGCTTTATTTTTTAATATTAAAATGAGTATTCAATAGACCCTTTGGTTGTCGAGTTGTACTACACCAAGTCTTTCCAACACTAAAGCATCTCGTAGTCCACACAAGAAGAACAACAGGGTTGGATAAAATGGTGGGGCCTAACATCATCAAGCACCTCCAAGAATTAAGCCCTTTTCACCCATAGAAGAGCTCGCCAACATTGGATAGAATAATGGGGGACATTTCTTTTATAAAACAAAAATGATAAAAAAAACATGAAATAGCAAGTGCACATGACATAAGAAAATGCTAACTCATAAGCCCAAAACATGGATACCAAAAATCAAATCCAAGACACATGAGAGACTCCATGCATGACTCATAACTCACAAGAAATCCCACATGTCCTTATAAAATAATCCTCACTTATCTAAGCTAATATAAGTTCAAACACCTACTAAAAAATTTTGTACAACAAGGGTTTAAAATACAAATCTTTTAAGTCAAACTTGACTAATTTTGGGAGAGAGAAGACACCTCATACTTAGATATTTATCTAGCTAATAGCCTCAAGAAATTAGCTGCAAATTATAGGTCCAAGGTGCTACCAAAATCCCCACATAAAATCATAGAAAACAATCCCTTAAATTAGTCAAACAATCCCCAAAAATTAGTTCCAAAATCCTCCAACACTAGTAGCAAAATCCACCTCCTAAAGCCCACAAGGACACTCAACACAACCCAAGAGATGGCTAGAACAAGCAAGGAACAACCACTCTTCCTATCCTCTCAACTCCTTACCCCTCCACCTAGCATAGTCTCCCCTTTATTGGCCAAAAGTGAAAATGAGAGTAAAAACCCCCTCTATTTATAGGATGGAGGAGACCTTAAGGCTTAGGTAAATACTTGTACATAAAATTTTACACAATAGACAAAGAATAGACAACCCATTCTTCAAAAATCATTTTTTTTATTCATAGCATCATTGTTACTTGACTTGGAGAAGCAAGCTCTCATGAGGGAGTGGACATGTGAAATTGACAACAATCAAGAGTCACATGGTGCTTATTAAATGAGTCCTTTTTTCTTTGCATATAAATAAAATAGATGTCATCATAAGCATGGCATAGAGCATAAATTACCATCCCACATTGAATTTTTCCATGGCCTCATCTTTTGTGTTATTTTAAGTCATAATTTAGTTTATATGCTATGAGGATTTCTAATTTATTTTTGGCATTTTTTGTATTTTCCAAATTTCCTATAATTTATCTAGTAAAAATCATTGATACTAAACTTTTTGTCCATGCAATATTTTACACATGTCAAGCTAGTTGTAACAAGCATATACATGCAATAGTTACCATGCTAGAAATTAATAATTCTATTGACTTAAGGAAAACATTATTCTACTAAGTACTTTTTAATGGTTTAAAATGAAAATATTAAAATATAAAGTTTGAATTGAAAAAAAAATTATAGATCTATATTTTATGTGTAAAAATGAGTTGGTTTACCAAATTTGAGTTCAATACGACTACTTTGAATTTTGATGTATTTTAATTAATTAAATATATAATAATTTAAAAATTCTAAATAAATGTCAAAATAAACTATGGATTTACATCACATCAATTTCCTAGTGTTATTCTAAAATAATGCTAGAATTTCCAATCCTCATTCATAAATAATATATATATATTTCTTAAAATTAAAATAAAAAAATTAGAAACAAATAGTAGTCTTGCTTAAGTCACCCAAACAAAGGTCTTCATATTGCCAAGAAGCATTAGGTATATCTATGAATATATGTAAGTTGTTAGAGAAATTAAATTTTAAATATTTAATAGAGTACTAAGGTCACATGTACAAATGGGAAGCATTACATGACTTCCCTACTTAAGGAGATTCACTCTTGGGAATCTAGAAACAGAAATGGGTAAAGTTCATGAATTTCCTCCTTCATTTCCCAAGTAGCCTCATGTACTACATGGTTCTACCATTTGAATTTAACCTAATGGACCTCCTTGTTTTGCAACATCATTACTTTATTATCCAAGATCCTCTTTGGTTTTCCCATAGTTAAAGAGTCCAGCTCCACTTGGATCTGTTTCTAGTTCAAAACATGAGATGGATTTGAGATATATTTTCTTAGCATACTTATATGAAAAACATTGTTCATGTGTGCTAATTGAGGGGGCAAAGCCAATTTATATGCCACCGGTCCAATTCTTTTCAAAATATCAAATGGTCCAATGAATCTTGCGGCTAACTTTGATGTCTTTACACCTCATAACTATCTTCATAGGGAAAATTTAAGAAAAACCTTCTCACCCACATGAAATTCTAGTGATCTCTGTCTCTAATTTGGCTAGAATAAGTAGACGATGGCATATTTTAGGGACATATAGGACCTAGAGCTATGGCTACTAAGATTAGACACCTAGGATACTATTGGCCCTATATGGAAAGTGACTACTTGAAGAAGGTAAAGACTTGTGACATTTGTCAATGGTATAATAATCGTATACATGTGCAACCAAGTGAGTTGCACACTACTTAGATCACATGGCCATTTCAATGATGGGGAATTAACATAATTGGACCAATAACTCCTAAATGCTCTACAAGACATAGCTTCATCATCAGTATGACCAAGTATTTTACAAAGTGGGTTGAAGTTATTCCTGTGAGGAAAATAACAACATAACAAGTTTGTAAATTCATCCTAGATAACATTATATCTCATTTTAGCTTACCTCTAAACACTATCATAGATAATGTACGATAGTTTAGTAGCCAAGAAATGCAAACCTTTTATCAACAATTAAATCTTAAGCATTCTTTTTCATCACCTTATTATCCACAAGCCAACGACTAAGCTAAAGCCAGTAACAAGATCATCATTAATCTCCTAAGGAAAATGCTAAGCAATGGCAAATGTAGATGGCATGAAAAAAGTTTTTATGCACTTTGGGCCTAGGATGACCTTTAGAATCACAGCTAGTGCCACACACTATAGCATAATTTACAAATATAATGCTATTTTTCCTTTTAAATTGTAGGTTCCATCCTTAAGAGTAGCTCTGTTTAATTACATCAACGATGACTAGAACAATGAGCTACATACCATTGACCTTAATTCAGTGGGAGAGAAATGAATAAAAATGCTTGCCAACATTGAACGATATCAAGAGAAGTAGAAATAACACCATCATCATGATCTAAACAAGTGAGAAGCCAAGGAAGGAGAGCTTTTCCTCAAGGCCATTTGTGAACATGTAAACAAATTCTTAACCAATTTGGAAGGATCCTTCTTGGTCATCAAAGCCTATGGCAGTGGGGTATTTAGATTGGATAACATGGATGGAAATGAATTAACCAATTTGACCAATCATTCCTATCTTAATTTTTATTATATCTAACTTTGACCTATTTGTTGGTAGCCTTTATTTGCCTCTATTCATAGGTTTTGATGAATGATTAACATTGGCGACCCAAGTAACCTAGAATAAGAAAGCCTACATGACCTTCTATTTGTATGGAATTTAAAAACACTAAGAAATTTGTATGAATCTACAAAGAAAGATATAGAACTCTCATATTATGCCAATTGTAACTAATTATGGTCTATATTTGCTTATTATCTCTTGTAATCTCTTGTAATTGCATGCATTTTTTGACCTATTTTCTTGTTCTCTTGGAGTTGGGTTTGTACGATGAGGTTAAAGTCATCATAGGGGTGTGACTCATCATAGTGGTGAGTTACTATGTGATCTTGATACATGATATTTGACTAACTTGTTTGAGCTTGTTAACAATGCTTGTCTCATATCATCTTTGTTACTCCTTCTAAAGCCATAACCATGTAACCAAGCTTTAGCCTTCCTTACCTTGCTAGCAATGAAAACCAATGTTTGACATTCATTCATCATGGTCATATAACCATTATTTAAATTTGGTTAAAACCACTAAAACCATCCAAAATACTATAGTAGTTTTATCCTACAGTTGTATCTATCAGCTAGTTCACAAATAGTAATGGGAAATGATCTCTAAATGTTGCCCTATTAAACAGCTTGAAGTCTATATAGACTTTTCATTTTCCTCCTTTATTTGGCATTATCACAAGTGGACTCACTTGTTCACTCTCTACTACAAGATAATTGAACCCCACTTTAAGAAGTTTATTCACTTCATCTTTAACAACTTGCTTAAGCTTTGGATATAATCTCTTCTATGGCTATCTCCTTGGCTTGATGGAGGAGTTTGTATAGATCTAATGATGACATATCCAAGGATCTATCCTTGTTCACTCATGATATGATAACACAAAGTTTGTTGGCCATTTATCTAAAACTTTTAGGAGCTTTTTTTTTCTCCTCTCTGGTGAGATTAACATTGATAATTATCAACTTTCCATTATTAAGAAAGGCATATTCTAGTGTTGTTGGTAAAGCCTTAAGTTCAAGAAGCTCTTTCTTAAAATGATCAGGGATTTCCAACTCCCTTCAATACATTTCTACATTTTTATGAGAGAGCATATGCTGAATCTACTTAATTCCATTCATGTTGCCTATATAAGCACTTGTGAAGAGCTTTATTAATTCCATGCATATTATTGAGCTAGAGTTATTTTCTTATGTCAACCACTGGGTACCTTCCTATTTTTTGATTACTGCATATAGGCATCATTAAATATTGTCTCATCATACTTATTTCATATTGTGATGGATGTACTTTTCATAGTCCATATCCTTTGCACGCAATGGTATCTTGTGTCATTATATGCAATACATGGAACTTGATTCTTCTTGAGGTTTCTAATTTCATTTTCCTTGGAGATTTTCAAGGAAAGATCTTTGATCCCCATCTTGGCATCAATTGTACTAAGCTAAGCCATTTTCATAATAATAGGGAACTCTCCCTTATGATTATCTACATGGATCACCTAGAAATCTAACAGATATGACCAACCACAGATGATGGTCACAATGTCCTCTATCAATCTCAAAAAAGAAAAAAGAAAAAAAAAGAAAAAGAAAACAATGATAAACTAATCTGTAAGATCTAATTTGAAGTTGCATTTCTTGAGTGGAGGTAGGTTCCAAGACTTGAAGATCTCTTGAGAAATTAAGCTTACCTCAAAACTTAAATCTAGTAGAGCCTTACATGGATTATTTCCTGCAATTTGTAAATAGATTAAGAAACTCCCAAGATCATAATTTTTTCCTAGGAAAGTAGCCTCACTTGATTGAATCTATTACTAAATGAGTGAAAATAATAGTATGAACATTTGAAGACTTTTGTTTTGAAGGTTGCTTGAGGATAAATTTGAAAGCAGTTCATGTAGGGTTATTAGCCACTAATGTATGTGAAGATTTTTGTGGACTGTTTGGTCTAAAGTAAGACCTCTTTCAAGGCTTATGCTTAGAACCACTTGGATGATCATCTGATTATAAGTTCACTACCCTCATGGCATTTCATTATTGGGGCTATGATGGAATTTTTGCTTGTGTAGGTGGTAAGGAAGTAGTATTAGATGGTGTAGGATGAGTTGGTGAGTATGGAAGAGGATAATTGGAAGGAGACTTTGTTCACAAAGTGAATGTTCTATGATATTCTGGGGGGTAGTAGTAATGAGAGAAGAGAGTGTGTCTAGCATAGCCATGAGGAGATACAGGTTACTAGACATAATATCCATAATGGTCTATCTATCGATAAGGATATTACTACCACACTGATAGCATCCTCCATGATTGTGAGTTTTGCAATTGCTAATATTGATCTTGAGGTTGAGGTTATACTTCACTTGGGTAATACTATGTTGGGTGGAACTCCTAATTATAATTATCTTTTTAATAAGGCAATATCATGGGTGGTTTCTTTCTTGCCAGTTTTAGATACAATGCATATACCTCAAATTCCTATAGATGTGACACTATAGGACAACATCCCTTGGGATGTTCATATTGATAAATATCACATTCATCATCATTTTCTCCTGAACCTACAACCTCATCCACTACTATAGCCTTTCCTTTATATTAATAGCAATCCCTGCCTGCATCTTTCCTTCTTCTTCTATCTTTATCTTTACTTTGCCCCATATTCTCCTTCACAATTTTAAGAGTAGTTTGAAACTTCTCGTCTAGGGACTCCCACATTTTTTTTTACCTTAGCCAATATTTCAATAATAGATTTTTGAATCAGGAAATTCTTTCTTTATACCACTTTATCTAGTGATGCGTCTTCCTTTGAATCATAGAACCTATATTAATGTTGTTGGGTTACCAAGTGTGTACTATTGGGCATATCAAGTATCCACTGCTGGGATAACCAAGAATTAATATGTTATGCTCAAAGTAGTTGTACTTACATTTTTAATGAATGATAATATTAATTAACTAAGACAAGAATGTACATTGTATGTAAAGTAATGTGCTAAAAAGTAAAATTATGCTAGTCTAAGTGCTATAATGAATAGAGGAAATCTCAATTTCATTTCCATCCATGCAAATGTATCTAGGTGCATATGCGTTGAAATAAAATATTGTATAATATCTCAAATTCATGCTTTAGGCACTCTATTGCACCTGAAATATTTTGTCGCTGAAAAACCAAAAGTTCCATGTGAAACAATCTAACCTTGGATCCCAAGGGCCTCTGAGAAAGACGATCCAAGGCATCTTGGATGACCTTGTCAATCACCCAAGGACTTAGGGAGTGTTAATCAAGGTAAAAAAAATGTAAAATACTATAGATTTGATCTAGAAACTAAATGAAAAGTCAAATTTTTAGAGCTATGTTTCATATTCTATATTATACACTTTGAATTTTTATTTCATTTTATCATATAAGCATAAGTATTATTTACTTTCTATAATCTTTACATTTCATTTTAAAGTATCATTTAGTAAGAATTTTCATTTGGATACTCCATGTTATGGAATTAATTCTAGTGGGTACTACTATGTTAGAAATACCTTTTTAACTTCTATACAAATTTTGTCTTACCTATATGTCTTATGGTATAGGGACCATCATTTGGAGTGATGGTAAGATGCTTGTTTCTCAAGTGGAAAACCTAGGTTCAAGCCTAGGTGCAACCACTCAAAGAAGTTAGGCTTTTACTTATTTACTAATCTTCATGAGACCCTACTTTGCTGGATGAGCACTGTGGCTCCAAGTGATGGTCTTATATGTCCTAGGGTATGTATAATCATATAATTCTTTTAGGGGTACATATATATATATCCTAGGATGCATAGGTCATGTTAGATATATGTATTTAGATGTATCTATAGTCAAATTATTTCATTTTGAATACTTCCCTAGTACTTGGTTTTATCCAGTGTTAGTATTCTAGTGGTTTTATTAGTGGATAAAAAATGAATGTTTAATACTTGTCTCTTCTATTCTCTTTCATAAGAATTTTCATACCATTAAAAATAATACAACATAGATTTTTTTCATCATCTTAGTGTTTTTATCCTATATATAATAGGCTAACTATTAAGATAGGTGAAGGATTTGATGATGACATATTTTGCTTAATTGCCTACCTAACACTATTTCTTGCCCAAGAGGCCAACTACCCACCACATCCAAGGGAGACCTCCTTGGTCATAATAAAATAATTTTATCATCATAATGGTGAGGAGAAGCTCTCATTGTCATGATTTTTTTCTCTCATCCAGATAGCTAAGAATAAACTTTATGGCCAAGAGGCCAACTACTAGTCTTTGTAACAAAAAATTATAGTCATAATGTTGAGTTTAGAGATGAACTTTTTTGTAGGGATTATTATTTTAGCAGAGAGTTTTGTCAAGAGGCCAACTAATTTGTTACATGGACTTTGTTCCTAAATATAAATAATTTTTGGTCATAAAGCTTGGTGAGAAGATGAATGCTTTCTTAAGAATTATCATTGAATAGACTACACTGATTTTGATTTTGTTTTCAATATAAAAATCAATTCTTAGTGGATCAATTTGAGATTTTATTAATTTAAAAAATATAAAAGATTATCTTGGCTAAATAATAAATATATATCATAAATATATAACTAAACTAGTTCTTATTTTCTTAAATATTATTAATGTTTAATATATTTTAAAATATTAAAAATTGTTAAAATTGATCATACAAGTTAAGACATCTACAGAGGTAGAGATAAGAAGCCTAATTAGTTAGCTCATTAACTTGTTAGGCAAGGGGTTATCACTTTAAGTCACACTTTAGACATTACGATATTCCTCTATAAAGGATCATCACCTAGAGCCATATTGCTTATCCCACTACGCAGGTCGTAAGAGGGTCGGTAAATGAGAAAAAGCCTAACCTCTTTAAGTGACTACACCTATTCTTAAACCTAGGTCTTCAGTTTAAGAAAGAAGCACCTTTTCATCACTCCAAGTGATGGTTCCTATTGTTATATTCCTCAATAATTCTTTTAATGTATTATGTTGGCTATATCTTTGATGGGTGGTGGCATATCCCAACACTCTACCATACAAGTCACAAGTGTTCACATGCAACTAGATCATAATCTATGGATGGACAATGTAATTATGCTAGGAGTTAATGTTAAGTTCATGATTGTTGTCTTCCCACTTTGAGTTAGTGAAGTTTAGATGTATGGCTTACCTCTTAGTGAGGCATATGATAGGTTGATGTTCTAAGGCTCTTAACACTCATAATGGTAAACATAATTGAAAATGAGATAAAGGTCTAAGTCTAAATAATGATGAAAATACCAATCTACCCTAGTCTAGAGTGATGGATATTTGATTTTGGTGTACCATACACACCTTGGGCTTATGTGATTATCACTGGGATTACCAAGTGGAATCACTACTGAGCGAGTCAAGAAAGACCACAACTGGGTTACCAAACAATCACACTTAGTGCTTGAAACTAGTTGTACCCATTCTGCATAGCTAGTGAGCATAAAAGTAAAGTACTTTGGAATGTAAATGATTAAACTAAGAAAATAGGAAAATTATGCTAAGTAAACAATAGAACAAAATAACTAATGAATGCTACAATGATGTAAAATAGTTTCGATCTTTATTGTTAGTCATAAATTGTGTCCAAGTAGAATTTACTCAAATAAAGACTCCAGTCAACTTCTTAACACCATACTGCGGGCATTCACACTATTGCTAAAACTACAAAATGAAACTACATGAATTTCGCTAAGAGTGGACAAAATTTATTATTTCTTATGTGCCCAAGTGTCAATATTTATAAGACTACATACCTCTCGATACATCGCATCAATGATAATGTAACATGAACTATGATATCGTTGATACAATAGCACATTTGTGTAAAAAGTGATTTTATCAATGTCCTAGAGTATACTTATAATCAAATTAACTAAGGTTCCAACACTTAAGTCATTTACGATTTAGAATTAAGAAGATGATGAGTCTTGTTTAGATGGAATATTTCAACAAATTACAACTAATCTACATGTAAGTAGTTGTTCAAGTGGTTAGCTCATTATCTAACAAGGTAGGATTTATAGAGAAGAGGTTGCTTATTCAAGTCATAGTTAAGGCTCTTCATTTGTAAGCTTCAGGTTATAACTTCAATTTTATCAGGAAATGCTAAGTTATAAGGTTAAGTTAACTATATTTCTTACAAGTATATATTGTTAGAAAAAGTTTTACATTTCGATACCCCCCTCAAATCACACTCAAGGCTTTTTAATTTTGAGTACTTAAGGCATGATTTTGCAATTAGGTATTAGCTTAGTGGTAATATTCTTGATTAAGAAACTCCAAGTTAAGTGTTTTCTTATAGTGACTAATACTAAGTTATAAAATTCTACTTAACTTTCATGTTGGTATATGTCCAGGTGATATATAAAGTCATATACTTCTAGTACATTGCATTGAAGGCATTGTTATATTCCTTTCTAAAGTAGACATTAAGTTTTAGGATGTATTTATAGTTAAATTATTATGAGGTCTATGCCTTCCTCCCCTTAGGCAGGTCTACATATAAAACTCATAGTTTTATATGGTTAACCTTGGAAATAGTTATGGCTCAACATTTTAGAGTCGTTTCTTGAATAATTTTATAGTGGGTGTTGGAACTCGAAATAGTTCAAACATAGGTACACTCTAAGGTTTATAAAAAATTATATCTCAATGCTACCTACTAGAATTCATCCTATAACCTAGGGTTACTAGGCCAAGACCCATATTAGTAGGCTAAAACTTCATTATTGAGCAATTTTTTAGTGAACCATGTTTATGATAAATTATGATTTTGGCTAAGAGGCCAACTACCAGTTGTTAATGGGTAACACTAAATAATACTTTATCCAAAATTTTCTAAGAGAGCCTATTGATAACAATAAATAATATTATATCCATAATATTCTAGGGAGAGTGTATTTGTAATGGTAAATAATATTCCATCTATGACGCCAATATATTTTCTCCAAGAAAATCACCAACTTATACATTTGTAACTTTCTATTAGAATACATGAGAAAGGAAAATTTGAAGAGCAAGGGAATCATTCATGGAAAATAATAATCCATGAAAATTTAGAAGTATTTTGGCAATACAAGATTTATTACCAAACTCGGAATTCATTATCCTTCTCATCATGCATTAACAATGGCTTCGTAAGCCATGATTGGAAACAAATATTGTTATATGGAATTCAAATATTTGTAAGGTGATGAGTAGTTGAGGTACCCCTTGACCCAACTATACAAATCACAAAGTATTCATGATTGATTTGGTCAAATTTTGTGGACTCCCTAGTTTCTAGTACACTAGTCTTCTAGGAAGTGAACCTTGCCCTAATGGTCATTTGTTGTTTTCCCCATTACACTTGTGACATACAAAGGTATGACTAAGTGTAATCAAGGAATATGATATTTTTCATTTTATGTTTTATGGTTTTGTTACTTAAAGAGAGAGATAAAGTAAATTGAGAACTAATTTAATTGAACTATTTAACTAGTCTCTAACTTGTCCTAACATAAGCATCTAGTCCCACTTTCTATACATGTCCTGAACCCACGTAACCACTATTGGATTACCAAGCACTACACTACTAGGTGCACCAAGCAATAACATTGTTGGGATTACCAAGCGAATACATGTTTACACTCGAAGCAATCCTACTTATGTGTTTAATCTATTTAGCTTATCTGGCTTAATTACTAAGGAACATTGAATAAATAACTAAAAACATTAAATGCATGAAAAAACACTTAAACTATATAAAATGCTACAAATTTTATCAAGAAGCTCATCTTTATTGTTGCACACACTATTATGCTAAGGTACAATAGTGCTCGAATAAAGATCTCTACAGTCAATGACTCCTACTGCGGGCACTCAGGAAAATATTCTAACTTTTGAATGTAAAAACTAAAAGATTTCAACTACTACTATGATAAGATGTCACATAAACATGACTATGATCTTGTATTTATAGTTTTTGCTATAGGACTGTGTTGATGGGGCCCTGTAAATGTAGCAAACACTATGTCGACATGGCCCCATCAATGAGGCAACACCATGTAAACGGGGCTCTGTCGATGAGGTTGCATCAATAGGGGCCTGTTGATGTGACAGTTTGATGCTCATCATACCCCCATGACTAAATGAAAAATTATCCTCAAGATCCTTACAAAATTAGGAAGGTATGGGATTATTAACTGACTTTTGACAAAAAAAACTAACTTGACAAAACTGAGTGCTTAAGTGTATAGATCAAGACATTACAAAGAATTTTGGTGTTCATGACATAAAATTGAACACCATGACATGATAACTCAAAGTTGGATAGCACATATTTTGATGGTATGAAGATGTTGAGAGGATTAGACAATCCCATGTGGTGAAGGCTCCTGAGGTTCCAAAGGACCTTTGTTAGTTTTGAGCATGTGTGGTTGCTAAGGTGGCTCTAGCTAGAACCTTTAGTAGAAGGAAAAAGGCATCTAGTAATGCCTTCATCTTCTTCTCCTTACTATAGGGATCATTCACAATCCACATGGCATTACCAATGTGGGTTGGAATAGGGATATCCCATGGATAGGACATTACTGGGAACATCTCCTTTACGTTAACAAACTAGGCAACGAACTATTTGCATTCAACATCGAACACCCTGACTGTGCTTTGCAAGTCCTGGTAGTTGTTCATCCTTCTAGCTAAGTTCTTGGGGGTATATCTTTGATTAGTGTATTTACCCTTTAGAGCTTCAAGTTTAGCATTTTCCACCACAAGCTTTTGCTTGGTGTCTTTGTGATGCTTGAACTTGGCCTTGTACAACAAGTACAAGCTAGTCACCTACTTCTCTAATTCTATCCATGGAAGTCTAGTAGTTAACATGGCCAGATTTGCATATCAGAGGTTGACAAGCTCCATATATTCTATCATCTCCTTGATTTGCAACTCCTTCATGTGGATTTCCATCNGTATTCTATCATCTCCTTGATTTGCAACTCCTTCATGTGGATTTCCATCCTATTATAGGCATCTATCCCATCAATGATGGGTTGCCACAATTCTCTTCCTTGCTGGAGTTATTGGAGTGTTTCATTCACTTTTGCCTTTGCCAAATGGATGTGTTTTTTAGTGACTTTATTTTGCAGACCAACCTAATCTTTGTAATTATCCTTAACTCTCTCAAATTTGAGAGCCTCTAATTTTCAGGTGGCTACCTTGATCATAGTTTTCTGGTAAAGGGAATGGACCTCCTCCATGGAGAGGTTTCTATTTTATGCTACTAATCCCTTCAATTCTATGTTTGCTCTGGCTAGTTACTCTTGTTGTTGATGGATAAAATTAGTTAATTACTATTTGTGCTCATCAACATTCCATAGGTGATGGTTCCCTATGGTCAATTGTACATTTCCTTAGTAGGTCTGATCCAAGGCCTTCTAAATTTTGTGTTGTGTGGAATCTACCAAGGATCATTAGAATACCATCTTTTCCATTGCACCCTCAACCCCTTTGAGTTTGGTGTGAACCTATTCAATAGCTTCATCTCTTGTCAATGCCAAGTTGAGAAATGCAAGGTCAATAATCTAGGCTCTAAATTTGGCAACTTCAATAGCCAAGAAATCATCCAACTCCTTGGCTGTTTCAAGTTGCCCATCTAAGATGATGTTCTTGTCCCTTACCTCTAATAGCTTTGACTAGGTTGTAGTAATATTTTCTGGAAGGTTAAAGACATCTAGAAGTGGTTGCCTAGTTCCCACTAGTAAGTCTGGCAGTTCTTTATGCAGTGCAACATTTATTCTACTACTTGTTGTTCCTACAAAAATTTGCACATCTTTGAGTGTAGTGATGTCTGGTGGAAATGCCACAAGTGCATTGAACATTTCAGTAATTTGGCTAGCAACCACCTTTGCTGCTTTCTCTTGCACCTAGTATTGCATCACCAATACTATTGCCTCCTCACCTTGCTCCAAGAACACCGAGAAGGTCATGGTGTTCCTAGTGATTTCTAGGAGTGACTGTTATTCTACGAGAGATACTGTGACCTCTCTAGTGCTAGGATTTGACCTTGTGAATAACTGCATTCTTTAGGCTAAGAAAATGGATCCACCCTCACCCATCAAGCTAATTATTCGAGCCACCTCATTTAGACGACTCATTGCTAGTGTGTACATGGATGGGTCCTCGCCACTCTTGCTTTCTTGTTACTCTTGTTCACTCAAGAGTCATTCTCAGTATTCGTGCAACCATTGGGCTAGTGTAGTGATGTTAGGCACAGTTGTTTGAGTGGTAGGGGAAAGTGGTGGTTGCTGCTTCTCTTCTTAAATAGGCATTGCAAGCATCTTATCTTTCATCATCTTTGCCCAGTTAGTGGCTAGAGCATGCCTAATAGCATCATTGGTATAATGGACTATTTTTCCCCTTTGATAGAGTTTTTTGATGAGGCATGGGAAGGGGAGTGCCTTCCTTCCACGTTCATTTTCTTTAAATTGCTTCTCCATATCTAGATATATTAGTTGTGGAAGGTTGATACGGAATCTCCCACTCAGAGTAGCACATGAATGAGTAGAAAAGGTAATGATTTTTCTTGGCCTCACCATGGGATTGAGGTGAAAGGAAAAAATCTTGCAGTGAATCCTTTCTACCAATGTGAGCATGCCAAACTCATTGCGGTTGACACCATAGCACCATTGCATCTATTCTTTCTTAATATTGGGATCTACCTACATTGGGATCTTAGCAAGACTCGCCCCTATTTCTAGCAACCCAAGCACTTTAGTAATGGCTGGCATCGAGTAGGACACTGAGATGTCCTTCATTATGATCGTTGAACTAAGATGCCTGTTGTTCTAGAATAGGAATGTCTCTCTCATATACCACTCCTTGGTGGAAGTGATGATTGGCTACATGGGAGAGGTCTTTAGTTGGTCCTATACTTCTTTAGGTTCATGCTCTAAGAAAGGACCAAATTTTAACTCCTGAAGTACTATTTTTTGGACCTCCCTTAATCTGATATGATTTAAGCAAGATTCTGTCAAGGTCACCTCAAGATTTACTTGTTGTGCTAGTGCATCATCTTGATGGAAGTGTTCTATTATTATTGGTAGTTTTGGAATCTATCAAATAGATTCCACTTCTGCCTTTTTCCTAAGAGGACCTATGGCATGGGTTGCAAGTGGTTCTTCTTGGGCCTATTCTTGGCCCCTTCCTGTTCTAGGCTATTTCTTCCTTGGTTGAGATGGTCCTACTTCTTACATGTGCTTTCTTTTTGGTGCCATCTATAGTCACAACACATCCATGAATTAGTAGATTTAATGTGTAACTTTAAATTTTTGAACACCTTCTCTCGTTAGTTAGTTACACTTTGGCTAAGGTTGGACCATGGTAGATTGATTACTTTATTATTATTTTATTAATTATTTATTGTAAATGTCACTAGAGCTTTGTTGGAAAGCTTTAACTCTTGTAATTTAGTGTTTAATAATTGATTTTTTAGTTAAACCTTTGTGGGAGTTAGAAAAATGGCAAAAATGTTTTTGTTAAAAATGGCACATTTGTGGCCTCCACAATGAAGAGCTTACCTTTGGTAGCTGCAGGGTCGAAGAACAAAGTGATTGGGATAAATGGTTAGAAAGTTCTGGGCTTTGAAAAATTGAAAAACTTCCTTGGTGTTTGTGAGAAAATGTAAAAATTTCCAAGTGGTGTCATGCATATATATAGAATTTTTTTGCCACATTGAAAGGGCCCCATATACAAGACCTCATATATGGGTTTGCTTTATCAATGGGGCCCCATATACAAAGCCCATAGGAAAAATTTGAAATTTGAAAATCTTAAAAAATATAAGGAATTTTTCAATGAATTTGGGGTCCATGGAGTCCCAGAAAAGCTAAGAATATGATGAAATCATTGAGTAGGCCTTTTAAGGCTTAAAAATTCAAGAATTCGATGGAGAAAGCATTTATTAAACAAAATATGTAAAGGAGCACATGGTTTGATGTCGAAGATAGATATACAAAGGATTCTAATTGCAAGAATGTCTAAGGATAAGGTACTTAATAAACCAAACTAAGAGATATGCAAGTGGATCCTCCCCATAGCAGGCACATGCCTTATTTGTCCTTGCATAATCTCAACCTAAGGAGTATGTGGGTCCCATAGGTGATTAATGGTTGATGGAGTTAAGGACTAAAACTAAGAAAATTCTACATAAGAACTCAAATACATAAGACCAAGACATGAAGTCTAGAATGTGGACACTTGCAATGAGGTAAGTTACTGACAACATAGATGGATGATGGAGAAGGTGGAATGGGATTCCAAACTAAGGTTATAAGAAGTCCCTTGTGGATTTATGTTTAAAATGACCTGAGAGGATCCATCCTTAGTTACGAGGTCTTTAATTTCTCATCATTATTAGATACATAACTTAACTCTGATTCTCGAACTCTCCTTTTACCTTTAATGAACTCTAAAGCCTTTCTTTGCTGATCTCCTATTTGAAGCAACTGATAAAAGCTAATATTGGCCTTAACATGTTTAAGGTTCTCAATCAAATCATACTCTCCATCTCCAATAAAGCTTGGTCTCTTTATCCATTTATTAAAAGACGGATTTGGAGTGCTTTACTCTACTTGATTGTCTTTACCTTTATTCTTATCTCTTCTATTTGGCTCAAAAGCTTTTCTCTTAGTAGATGGATTAGTAATAACATTTGGGGGTCTAGAAGTAGTTAATATTTCTTTTGATCGGAGACTATATCCATTTTCCTCATTGTTATTACATTCTTCATCTGAAGACATCTTATTCAGAACTTGATAGAGAAGAAGTATCACTAGATCCATTGCTAGAAGATTTACTTGCATAATGAACACTAAATAACTCATTATCAGATTCAATATCAAGAAAGTTGGACATAATAAGGTCACTTTCATCCTCATCTTCTACTAACTTAGTGTCTTGATGTTTATGCTTTCTATTTTTCCTTTCTTCCTTGATATTAACTCTTGCCAAAGCTTTTTCAAGCTTCACTATTTTGTTAGACATATCTCTCATTAATTGTCCTTTTTCAGATTCTACTCTTTCATGTTCTTGCTCTATCTTAACATGAGATGGACCTGGTAAAGCTTTAAATTGAGCAAAATCTTGCATAGGAATCATAACTCTTTCTTCTCTTTTTTGAATTGCAATATTTTCTTCAGGATTCAAGTTCAACTATTTTTCTAACTGTATAGCTTCACTAAAGTAGTCATTTAGTGTAGTTAAGTTTGGAGTTCTCCTTAACCAAATTGAAATGTTGGGGTTGACAGCCTTAAGATAAGTTTCTTTAAGCATTTCTTCTGATGGCCTATATTGTCTTTGAAAGAGTCCACAAATTCGTTGAAACTTGATGTTAAAATCTCTAATTGACTCTTTAACTCCTTGCTTAGCTTGTATTAGCCCACAGTATAGTTGTTGTTGATCTAATTGATTACCAAACTGGGCTAAGAAAAGATTCTTCATGTCATCCCAACTTGTAATACTATTACTTGGTAAGTTTGAATACCAAATCTGAGCCATATCCTTTAGATTTGATACAAACAACCTACAAGCTTGATCTTGATGTTGAATATTTGCATGAGCTAAAGCTAACTCAAACATGTGAATATATTCTTCAGCTAAATAAGCTTTTCCAGGAATAAAAGGCTCAGGCAAATATTTGTAAACTACCTTAGGAATATCATTGTAATTTTGAAATCCTAATGGTGTAACTCCTTGCCAAGGATTTGCCATCCTATTCCTTTGAAATGTTGAACTCTTAGACTTTCTAGATCTTCTCTTACGAATTGATAAACCAGATATAATGGGTGATCTTCTTGATCTTCTAGTTTTCACTCCACTACTTGTTCCCAATTCAAAAACTTTCTTTTGTTCTTCTTCTGATGAAGAATCAGTCTTAGAATCTAGAATATCCTTTGAAACTTTGAAACTTTCCAAACTATGAAATTTCTTGGTCATGAACTGAAAATAGTATCTAATTCTTAAGCCTTACAAATAATTGTTGATGTACTAAAAGTATAAGGCTTATGAACCTAGAGGCTTAATTTTCAGCCCTCCTTCTAGCGCCAAAAGAACTGTTGGCGACCGTTTGGGACGCGACCGCCAACGAGTGTCCTCGAACAGGATTTAGGTGCTTGCTGGTCTCTGGCAACACCAAGGCCCAGATACCTCCAAATAGACTCAGTAGTTAATGTGAGTATGTGTGTGTGCTGTTGCGGTGTGCGGTTGTGAAAAATGAAACGATTGCGTTGTGTGTAAACTACAAATGACTTATCTTAAAGAGATTCAGCCAACTTTGCCAAGTACTGTGAGTTGTTGAGAGTTCCTATTTTGTTCAATTGCCTAGTCTACGCGGTCCTTATAATACCTACTTGTAACAAATAAAATTTTGCAAAAACATTTGAGCACAACTCTGCGAATCTACTTCTAATTTTCCCCAGAGAAAGAGATAGTTCCACAAGAAAACTAGAAATAGAGCGAGATTCAATGGAAATAGAAAGAAGAGAAAAAGAAAGCAGATTTGTGTAAAGATCTCAAATGTTTAAACAAGGTAAAATGATACGAGTAAACACTTTGCAATAAAGCTATCCCAAATTCAATAACTATGAATTGTTCAAACTTCCAAGGCTCAAATAAGCAATTTCTTCAAGATAATCCTACTATGATACCCAAAAAATTGCTGCGTAAACTATCATGTGCCAGACTTTATTTTGGCTAGATAATGGATGTCAACAATTGCATTCAACAGAACCTTCAAAAGACTTGACAATTTCTGATTGAAATACCACGGAGATGCACTTTAAAGATAAAAGAATCTATTCTAGTCCTATGAAAATACCAAAGATTTTCTGAACCCTCTTGACTATTGAATTGTTCAACGGCTTGACTACATGCAGAGGCTCTCTTACAACAATCTCAATAGCGGTTCTTATACATTGCACAATAATAAAATTTACTACTAAAATGCTCTTAAGGCTTTCAAACACAAGCTCTTCTATGGAAAAATTTTAATAGAAATTTTCTATCATGCAACAAGAACAATAAGAGCAATCTAAAAATTCCAAGATTATTTGCTAAGCATGATACTATCTAAACCACTAGCTAAACAATTTAAAAAAAAAATAAAAAATAAACATAACTCACAGGACTATGACAAAGAGGCTGAAATTTTCTTCTTTAACAAGTCATCTTACAAGAAATCGTTCACAATGTCTTCTTTACAAATGCTCCTTTTTTCCACCATCAAGACCCCAAAGTGAGACCTCGAGTGTGCTCCCTTTCCTTCCTACCCTTGAAGCCCTTTTATAGGGTCTCATAGGTAGTTAGGTAAGTTACAAAAATTTTGGGTGGTTATAACCACCATAGAGATAAAAAAGCTATAGTTGACAAGTGTCCCATGTAGTTGCCAAGTGGCCCATTCAGTTGCCAAGTAGTCACCATGGAGATAAAAAAGCTGTAGTTGACAAGTGGCCCATTTAGTGGTTATAACTACCATAATTGACAAGTGTTCATTCCATATGGGAGTTTCAACGTGCCCCATAAATTCTTTTATTTTTTTGTCAAAATGTAAATTTCATTCATACACAATGCTGTATAATTACTTGAGCTTTGCAAAAATCACCGTGCGGTTTACATTGTAGCCGTCGTTGGCCTTGGCTTGGTGAGCTTGTCAATTTTTTTCATGATAACATAAATTCGGTAAAGCAAACACACATCATTCCCTGCACAGTGGCACCAGGTCGATTAGAATATGCCTTGGAATGCAACACTGCTACGTTGCAATGACAAATAAATCCTCTATTCAGAGTCAATAGACTTCCTACATGCAGCAGCAGCAACAACAACAGAGGTCGGCAGGTGCAACAATGGTGGATGATGCAGTTGCAGAAAAATCAAAGGCAGCATGCGCGATATGTTCTTTGGCCAAATCGTGAGAATTCACGCTTGCGGACATGATGCCGGGCGTGGAGATGAGCATTGTGCGGCAGAGTCCGACGGCGGCCATGGTGAGATTCGAAGGCAGGAGCGTGGAACCTACGCATCACCATACTCACGGTCACGATGTGCTGGTCCTACAGGTGTTCAAAGCACATATGGAATCTAACTTCTAGCCACATCTATGATCTCGGCTGTGGCAATTATCTGTATAAGCCCTCGGGCGATGTTGACTGAGTTCAGTATTTCAAGGATACCGAGCTTTTCATCCGCTGGGACGGAAACTGGGACATTCTTCTCGATGAAGAGGTCACCGCGGCTCACGTCGCAATCCAGGCCCTGGCACCTGATTCTGGCTAAGAATTTCTTCTCTGCTCTTATCAGGGTTTTTATGGTTTCTGGTCGATTTTGGAATTGGTTCCCATTTTTCCTCATGAGCTTACTCTTGTGTGCTTGGCTTATTCCCTGGTTAGGATCATTGTATAGCCTGCCCTGCTGGTTTATGTGGTTCTTGCATGTTGTTAGAATTACTAGATCCATTGCCCTTCTTCAGTAGTTGATGGATGGCTTGCCCATATTTTCACATATGTGTTTGTAGGTTTGGCATGGTGGCGATGTAGATTTGCTGATTGGTGGGTGGCTTTCACAGTGAGAAATGGCCGAAGTCCAACATTTTTTTGTCCCAATCTCAGAAACATGAAACTGTCTTCTCTTTTTATGGATACATTCCAGTGAGGCGACTTGAGAACCACCAGATTATGATTCTTGAGTAAGTCATGAAATTAATCATTCAAAATTTGCATTGTAATTTCTTCTCATGACACCAAGATGGATAATTCCCTGTAAATGTAGCTACAATATCTAGCATATGCCATTCCAACTTCATGGTCAGTTAACTGTTGCAAAATTCTTCATGGGAAAGAGCATAATCCTCTTTAAACAGTTTCAGTTCATTAGGATTTCGTACCTCACCGTTACCAAATAAGTCCACCTGTTCCATGAAATGGCCAAAATGTGCCAAAAAAAGGAAAAAGTTTCATTAATTATATAAGGTCCCTTTCACAATGTTTGGAACTTTGTTTTTTGGGATACATGTGTGGGGTTCTAGTAAAGAACCTTATCTCTTAGTTGAAATTTTACTTTTCATATTCTAAGGTCATGTCATTATTTGTTATATGCCTTATGCACTTCATTTAAAGATAGGACCATTAATCCATTTTCATTTAGCATATTCATGTTGATAATTCTTTTTGTTTGTGCTAGGGTCAGGTCAAGGTCCAAGTCATAGGCTATTGAAAATGCATGAAGCTTTTATTGGATTGGAAGTGCTGGAAGTTTTCTATACACCAGCTTGTAGGGAGAGTAGCCAATAGGGAGTTTTCATGTTGAGAAGTAGGCCTAAAGTGCATCATTGATTTTTGTGCTCCAATATCTCCTATATTTGCTTATGCTCCTTGTTAGGGTCTTTGTAATCTCCCTATTGGTAACTTCTACTTGATTGTTGGCTTGGGGATGATAGGGTGCTGTTAACTTATGTTCAACCCTCAAGTGTTGCATCAACTTTTGAAAGGTGGCACGCATAAAATGGGTTTCATTATTAGAAATCAATGCATGTGGCACACCAAACCTATTTATAATATGTTCTTGTACAAATCTAGCAGCATTGGATGATGTACAATCAGTGATGGCTAATTCTTCTACTCATTTGGTATAATAGTTGACTGCTACGATGATGTATGCCTTTCCATTAGACTTGGGTGTGATGGGACACATGAATTCTATGCCTCATATGTTAAATGGCTCCAGTGGTTGAATTCACTATTGAGGATCCTCCATTCGAGCAATCATCCCACCATCTCTTTGACAACACTCACAAGATCAGACAAATTGGTGGGCATCCCTGAAGATTGTAGGCCAATAGTATCCTACAATCAGGATTTTTATGGTTGTGCATCTCCTTGCATAGTGACCTTTGCAAGGACCTTCATGAACATCTTGGAGAATGCACAATTGATCCACATCAAGGACACACCAATGAACCAGGCCATCAACACACACCTTATAAAGGTGTCTATTGATTTCCATGAAGTACTTTATGTGATGAAGAAACTGTTGTTTCTTCCTATGATCCAGATCTTATGGCATCTTTTGAGTGAGAAGGTAATTAAGAATTCCATCATACCATTTTGGTTCGACAGGCACTTGGTTATTTATTGCTCTTGTAAAGAGGAGTTTATCTAGAAATTGATCAGAGAGTAGACTCTCCCCCTCTTTATTATCCCATCTTAACTGAGAGAGGTGGTCAACGACCATATTCTCAGTTCCTTTTTAATCTATCATTGTGAGATCAAATTCCTACAAGATCATGAGCCACCATATGATATGGGGGCTCACCATTGGCTTGTTCATTAGGAAGTGGATGTCACTATGATCTTTGTGCACAAACACTTTGTAGCCAAGCACATAGTGCCTAAAGGTTTCAAGAGCATACACTAGTATCATCAGTTATTTTTCCATGGTGGTGTAATTCAACTATGCATCCACAATGCTTTTGCTCATGCAGTGGATGTAACATGGATGTTTCTTATCATCTAGTTGTATAAGCATATCTCCCAAGGCATAATTAGATGCATCTATCATTATATGAAATGGTCTAGACTAGTCTAGTGCTCATAGAATTGGAGTCTCTATGAACTTATCCGTTAGATGTTGGAATCTTGTTTGCACTCCTTGGTCCAGATGAATCAAGCATCTTTTTTTGTAAGCTTAAGCAATGGCTTTGTAATCTTAGAAAAATTTTCTATGAATTGTTGGTAGTAGCCAGTGTGTCCAAGGAATGATTAGATATCTTTGACTGTCTCTAGGTGACGTGTAATTCCTTGGATGACCCTTATCGTTTCCAGGTCTATCTTAATTCCTACCTAAGTAATTATGTGCCCCAGTATTATGCCTTCTTGGAGCATTAAATTGATTTTTTGCAAATTGAGCCTAAGGTTTTTCTTCAACACATCTTTTCAATACCTACTCAAGGTGATCCATGGCTTACTCAAATGTAGTCCCATAGGTAGAGAAGTCATCCATAAAGACTTTTACCCTACTACCAATTTGCTATTGAAAAATAGTAAGGAAAAAGCATTGAAATGTTGTAGGGGTATTGCATAGACCAAATGGTATCTTGCAATATGCAAAAGTTCCCTAGGGACTCATGAATGTTGTCTTGACCTAATCTTTTGGCATAATCTAGATTTGATTATAGCTATTATAACCATCCAAGAAGCTATAGTTGGTATTCAATAGTTGGTCCACAAATGGAAATGGAAAATGATGTTTAAATGTTTCCATGTTCAACAACCTAAAGTCAATAGAGACTTGCCACTTGCCATCTTTCTTTAGCACAATCATGAGTGGACTAACCCACTCACTATCCATGATGGGATAGACAAGCCCAACATTAAGGAGTTGTTCGATTTCCTCTTTGATGATCTACTTCAATTTGAGGTTCAACTACTTCTATAGATGCCTTCTTAGTTTCATGGCTAGGTTGATGTAGATATCATGCTAGCATATCCTTGGATCAATTCTAGTTAGTTCAAGATATGACCAAGCAAATGTTGTTGAAATTTGTTGACTATTGTCAATAGCTTGTCTTTTTGTTTAGGAGCAAGATTTGCATTGATTATAACTGAATTTCCATTATTTAAAAATGCATACTTCATGTTAGTTGGTAGAGTTTTTAAATCTAGGGGCTCTTGCTTGAAATGATCAGGGATTACCAACTCTTCCCAACAGGTATCATCATCTTCATCATCAAAGATTACTAGCCTTGATCCAATTCGAAACAACAGGGAATAACATCATAATGTGAATTTGAGGTGGCATTTGGTTTGAAGGGAACTCGAATGTGTTTGATGTAGAGGATGAGGGTGTTGGAGATATAGGGCAACCAACTACATTTGGTTGTGAGGGTTTGGAAGGACTATTGGGCCAGAAAAATGGTTGTTTCCTGGATTGATTATTTGAACCATTTGATTGAAATTTTGGTTGTAGATGTATAGTCCTTGTAGCATTTTGTTGCTGTCGCTATTGGGGAATTTCGTCCTATATGGATGGAGGAGGGGGTAACTAGGTTAAGGGTAGAGTGATGTGTGTACACAGATGTGGAGGGTGGTATGGATATGGGTGCTTCCCTCAAGTAGATGGTGAATTAGTTTGATGGTACTCTAGAGGATAATAGTGATGTTGAAATGAGGCATGACTTGTAGAGCTTTATGGAGAAATGGATTACTAAACATAGTACCTAAGGGTACTGCTATCTCGGTGATGGCATTCCCCATGATTGTGGCTGGTGCCACTATGGATATTATCCATATGATTGTGGTGGAGATTCACTTGGATAGTAAGCCTATTGATTGTAGTGGAATTGCCTTGGATTACCTTGTAGATAAGGTAATCGTCTAGATGCTTGCCTTCTTGCTAGTCGAGGATTCAGTGTGTACAACATAGACTCTTGTAAGTGTGACACCATAGGGAAACATCCCTTAGGATGTTCATACTGACAAATGTTAGACCCAACATCATCATCAGAGTTTGTTCCCACAACTTCTTCTATATCATCTTTACCCTTACCTCTTTGGTGGGCACCTTTAGCTTCTTTTTGCATCCTACGGTCATGATCACCATTCCACTCTTTGGATTCTTTAGAAATCTTCATAGCATTTTGGAATTTTTTGCTTAAAGAGTCCAATAACTTATCAACCTTTGCTGAAATATTAAAAATAGGTTTTTAGATAGGCAAGATTTTCCTATTCACCACCTTATCGAGTGGTGACTCCTCCTCGTCATAGAATCAGACCTCCTTTTCCTTATGGAAGGGTCCCTATTATATTCTTTTGCACTTTCCTTTTTTCACAACTCACCTTCTTCTTTTACAACCTACTCTATCAACCTTTGTATCTGATGAGCTTGTAGTTTAGACAATCTCCTTTATGCACAACCCCCAAGAGTTCTTTTGGTTTTTGCTCTGAGCCCATCTATGATGTGGCGGAGTTGTTCCCTCTGAGAGTAATCATGGCTAGGGAATTGATGTAAGAGAGAATAGTATCTACCCATGGTAGCATCCACGGTCTGATGTGTTCCCTATTTCTAGCCTTGGATTTTCCTTTTCAGATTAGACACTCTGAAGTATTTTTGATATTTATCATTAAATAGTTCTAGCATGGTACTCCATCTGCGGAGAGATTTTAACTCCAAGGATTGGTACCAGATTTTTGCCTCTTTGATGAGTGTCCTAGGGAATAGCTTCAATTTCTACCAATCATTCTCTATGTTTTGTAAGGTGTAGGCATCATGAAAGGCTTGTAGATGGTTTTACAGATTAGAGTTATGTCCCCCCTTAAATCTCGGGATATTGTTTATGTCCAAGCACTTGATCCAACTATCTTTCACATGCTTAGTTGGAATCTTGACTGCCTCTACAATGTTAAGCATACTTTGAGTTGCCAATAAAGGCTCATCATCATTATTATTTTGTTGTCATTGGTGATGTCCTCTATTATCCCTTTGATTATTGTGGGCATGGTGATCAGTATTACTGCTTTGCTGCTTAGGTCCATTACAATTATTCTTTTTGTTGCATTTATTAGAATTAGAAGAGGAAGAAGAAAGAGATTTAGATGAAGAGGGAGAAGAGGAAGGATGAATGCCATCACCATGATGTCTACCATCTCCCATTCAATTGTCACAACCATGTTCGTTAGCTTTCTTATTATCTTGATACTTGTCCAAGCCCTTACTTTGACTGCTATCTTTCCCTAAACCTAGATCATTGATAGTAGATCATAGACTCAGAGCCACATCCCCATCACCAGTAACAAAGGATGAAGAATTTTTAGTTGAAAACACTTAGAGGGAGGGTCCTCATTGTTGTTTTGGTTTAGTAGGAATAAGGGGTTGGTGAACCATTTCCCCTTCACAGCCTCATGATGCCTCTCTTAGTGAAGATCTCTCCTATGTTGTGTTTCAGTGGGATGGTAGTCCTGGTAGTCATAAGCATACACATTATATTCCTCTTGAAGATCATGTATGCCCAACTTCTTAAGAGTTTAAAGTAGCATCATAGGTACATATCAATCAGAAGGCTTTACAATGTTACCTTTCATATCACACCATTGCAGTTGTTCATCTTGATGTAGGATAAAGGTGAAATTAGGCACATACTCATGTAGATGAGTATATACCACTTTGCATTCTTGAGGAACTAGCGGTTTCATATCATCTTGCATGTGAGAAGAATAAGATATTTTTTGAAATAAATAAAATATCAATGTTCTTTTGTAATTATATTATTTGGGAATGTTGCTGACCTTAGGGTTTGTCCAACAATATGAATGATATTCACTAAACCTAGACAGTGCACATTTCAACAAAAGAAGTCCTCGACAATGGTGCCAATGATGAGCAGTCGAGGTACCCCTATGTCCAACCATATGAATCAAAAAGTATTCACGTGTGATTCGGTTGAATTTCGTGAACTCCATAGTTTCCAGTGCACTAGTTTTCTACAAAGTGAACCTTGTCCTAATGGTCATTTGTTGTCTTTCCAATTACACTTGTGACGTACAAAGGTATGGTTAAGTGTAATCGAGGCATATGATTTTTGTTATTTTATGGTTTATGATTTTGATGCTTAAAGAGAGAGATGAAGCATATTGAGAACTAATTTACTTGAACTATTTAAGTAATCTCTAACTAGTCTTAACATAAGCATTCAGTCCTACTTTTCGTACACATCTTGAATCCACGTATCCACTATTGGGTTACAAAGCACTATGCTACTGGGCGAACGAAGCAATAATGCTATTGGGATTACCAAGTAAATATGTGTTTACACTTGAAGCGATCCTACTTATGTCTTTAATCTATTTAGCTTATTTGGCTTAATAAATAATTAGCTTAATTACTAATTAACATTGAATAAATAACTAAAAACATTCAATGCATGAAAAAAACATTTAAACTATCTAGAATACTACAAGGTTTATCAAGAAGTTCATCTTTATTGCCACACACATTGTTATGCTTAGGTATAATAGTGCTCAAATAAAGATCCATACACTCAATGACTCTTGCTACCGATAGTCAGGAAAATATTCTAACTTTTGAATGTAAAAATTGTAAGAGTTCGACTACTACTGTGCCATAAACACGGTTGTAAGCTTGTATTTATAGTTTTGTGGTATAGGATTGCATCGATGGGACCTTGTAAATGTAGCAAATGCTACGTTGATGCAGCCCTGTCAATGGGGAAACACCATGTAAATGGGGCCCATCGACAAGGCTACGTCAATAAGGGCTCGTTGACGTGATACTTTGACGCTCATCATAAGGGTAAATACCTGTATCTTAATCAAAGTCTAAAGACCTACAATGTATCTATTGGATTATCAAGAATGTAGTTTATCAAGCGAGAGGATTCAAGGACATCCATATGGCATATACTATGAGGGTGACTATTAAGTAGTGGAAAAGACCTATAGTAAAAAACTAGCAACAGTAGGAGTAGGAAATGAAGGGAATAAGGGATATAATAAAGTGAGAAGAAAAGAGCACAAAATAATAAATTGTATCCAATAAAATAAATGAACTAAAATTCAATGCATTTTTTTACATATTACATATTATAAATATATGACTAAAATAGTAAATAAAAGTAATTTTTATGATAATACATGTATTATATGATTGAGTTGTAAAGGGATCTATTCAAGTCACAAAAGTAGAGTTACAATAACAAAAATTCAATTGAAATATAGAATTAAATGGATCCCATGGTGAATGTGGGGGATGTTGAAACTCAAAATAATTGAAACATAGGTACACCTTAAGATTTATAGAAGTTTATAACTCACTACTACTTAGTAGAATCAAACTTGTGACTAGGAGTTACCAAGCTAGGACTCGTACTACTAGTTCAACATCTCATTATGAAGGCACAAGGGTGTCAAATCCCAAAAAATAAATATATTTAAAAAATTAGATTCAAAGTACAAAAGTAGAGAGGTAGAGGAGAAACTCCAAAACGACAAAATGGAAAGGCCCAATGATTTTGGGGATGCCTCTTTAGGTTTTTATCCTCACAACCAATCCTTGAAAAACCTCTCCTCTGGGGTAGAAAAAGGATTAGACCTTGCCCTAATTCAAAACCACCCAAAATGGTTCTCACTTTCTACTAAATTCTTTCTATTAATAAAAAATAAATCTATAGAGAGAAATATCTAGAAATTTAGCTGAAGCATCAACTATTGAATGATGTTATCTTGAACTAACAAAGGAAGAAAATTAGATGGAGAATCTCTATGAAAAACCACATTACATCAAAACTTCTAGATGACATAAAGAATAAGACGAAAAAATTCATGCCAACTATAAAGTATAAATCTTTGAAGTTGAGGAGTGTCACCAAATTAAACTTCATCCAATCTTGGTTGAAAATCATGTAAATACCTACTACACCAAGTCCAAAGACTATGAGCAAGGGGACAAGTAAAAAAAAATAGTGGATGATTGTATCATCCATGTTGCAGATAGGATATCTTGAGTCATGAACACCCAAATGAAAGTGCTAAATACCAATAGGCAAACCTTGATGAATCAGGTATTATAGAAAATGTCTACATTTTAAGGGATTAGTGGCATTCCATATGTTCTAAATTCACTGCTTCGATAACTATACATTGTGATTATCCTTCTAAAGATAATTGAATCTTGGCCAAATATTAGTATTACAACTAATAAGAGTATACAAAATCTTGAGTTGATATGGAGAAACATGATAGCTATTAATCCAAGAAAAATCAAGAAAATCATTATGAGAATCTTGAATAGCTACACTTCTATCTGAACTATCCAATAGATAAAAAAAAGTAGCTTTTCTAGAAACATTAACATCATAGAGACTTTGACACTCACACCAAGTAACCTAGTAATTATACATGCAAAGAAATGATAGGGAGGAAATGCCAAACTTACATGATGTACTACAAAGACATGGACGCTTAATAGCCCCTAGTTCATTAGTAATTGGAAGCCACCAAGGGGAAAGCTTATCAAGGATAAAGGTAGAAACAGTTATATTATTGAAATTTCAAAAATCACTAATAAAACATCAAGCCTTCCGAATATGCTTTATGAAAATAGAACTTGATATAGTAATACTTTTGGAAAAATGATCCAATTTAAACAAATGATTATCTCTCCAGTAACCACTACCTCTAGGCTTACCCATCTAAATATGCTTCTGAAAAATAAGCTTCCAAGGCTCTCTATTAAAAAAGCATTTAACCACCCACTTGGCACATAAAACAATACCCTCCTTATAAAAATGTATCAATCCAAATTCATCTTTCTCTTTGTGAGAAGTACCAATGTCTCACGCAATATGATAAAATCCTTTTTTAGAATGGCTGCTACTCCAAATAACATTTTTCATGAGCTCATCAATGCGATGATATGAAAAAAATACTAGATCCCAACATGAGGAATAATACACATGAATAGCTTAAATGATATACTTATAAATAATAAAATTACCAATAATCTAATGCTTCTTCTCCTTCTACTTAATAAGGTTTCATTTATTTTTCTTCATTGTAACATCCCATAAAGTTTTTGAAAATCCACCAAAGAAAAAGGGAATGCCTAACAATTTGAAAACATTAATCTATTCTAAGAAATACCAAGATTTAGATAAAGCCCATTTTAAAACTCTCTTATTGCAAAAGATAGAAGATTTGGACTAATTAGTTTGGGAGCCTAAATGTCTACAATATTGATCAACATGATAAAAATGATGATGTACAATAGCTTTGTAATTTTTTTATCATTAAAAAAGAGTCATATGAAAAATTCATATTTAATAAAGCAGAAACATAGTTTTTAATAAAGATGCCTTGAAGAAAATTATGTTCCTTGTCCTTTTGTATAGCATGACATAAAAAATTTGCATATTGCATACCTAACCAACGGGAAAAATTATGACCATGATATATAGCATGCAACCACTAGTTAATCTAACTTGATTTACCAAGGGGTCTCATTTTTGCATTTTAGAGAGACATCAAAATACCTTTTTCAGAAAGAGTAAGAAATAAAGATGCATTCATATGGAAAAGCTCATAATGTTGAACTAGAGATTTAATACCAAATTCTAAATTAAGAAAAAATTGAAAATGGTCTAAAAGAGTTGCATCTTTGTGAACTATAACCTTTTAATCATAGAACCAAAAAGAATAATTGGAAAAATAAAATTGCTTCAGCATATAAAAAATCAAAAATCTGATTATTACCTTCACAGAGGTTAGACCAAGTAAACCAATCATGACAACGAACATTTGAAGAATTTTCAATCATATTAAAATCACCACCAAAAAGCCAAGGAATGTTAAAGCAAACTTTGAAGAAAAAAGTGCCACAAAATAATTCTATATGCAAAAGTAGTAAGAGCATAGATATTGCAAATACAAACAATACCTAGTAAGAGCATAAATATTGCAAATATCAACAAGACCTGAAACAGCTTGAAAAATAACCTAGAATTATCCCCTGAGAAATAATTTTTTTAAGACCCTCAGCAAAGGTACGCACCTTATACCGTATGCATGTAACAATGTAACAATCTTACGACGTACGGGTAGAAGATTTTGGACGGCTCAAGTACGTCCGTTCAAGGGAGATAAGGCCACAGAATTTATACGGAACGATCAACTCAAGACTCTTATTTAATTGGGTCATTGTCCACAAGACGGTGAACTTACATTCATTGTTGAATGACATTGGCCAACTGAGCAAGATGTGTCACGAGTGACCACCAACTCAAGACTCTATGATGACTCGAGTCTTGGTAGGCCAAGAGGACGATATTACATTTCATTATTGACAAGATGAGGAGAATGAAAATGACATTACCAATGGAGCATGCATCTGCACACGGAATAAACAACAAAACTAAACATGCTACTGCGAGCCTTTATCCAATTTTCTCTCTATGTTTCACAGTTTGATGCTTTGGTGTTACAATCGCAAGCACGTTCCGTTTATATAAGCAACCTGATGCTGGGGTTTGGTGAGAAGTGGCATGAACAACTATAGTAGGGATTAGGAAAGACGCTGAGATGATGGAGGATCAATGATAGAATTAGTATATCTGATTCATTTGGTTGTGCTTAATTGACCAGGAAACCATGGCCTCACACTCTCACAGGGAAAGGGATGAGCATTTTCCAGTCTTAGCACCGTCCACCAGAAACACGCCACCGTTACATAATAATGTTATATCATAGTTTTAAGACATCAGTTCGTATGATTGCACGCATGAAATGAGAGAACGAGAGAAATGAGGATGCACGTTTGCTGCAGCAGCCAAGTTGTTTTACGAGGAAGGTTCGTGAATGGCTATGCACCGGAGATTCGCGATTCCGGATAAATTTTGACGAACTGTAGGCGTCGGATTCGGGGGAGTGCGTACAGAAGCGCATCGCGTACAGAAGCGCATTAAATTCGCAATGGGTACGTATTTCATAATTTCCAAGGAAATTTCGTATACATGGAAATGGTCGCCTTGCCTTGCCTTGTATTATTCTTGCCTTTTTAGTTCTTGGAATGTCTGCATTTTGCATTAAAATCTTACGTATCTTCTCCTGTTCTGAATCATACCAAAATGCATTTAAATCTTACGTATCTTCTTCTGTTCTGAATCATACCAAAAATTTCATTTCATTGTTAAATGGCAAGCAAACCATCAAGATTCATGGCATCGGCATGAGACGGACGACAGAAAACAAGGGAATACCAAAATGCATTAAAATCTTACGTATCTTCTCCTGTTCTGAATCATACCAAAAATTTCATTTCATTGTTAAATGGCAAGCAAACCATCAAGATTCATGGCATCGGCATGAGACGGACGACAGAAAACAAGGGAGTACGAATGAATAAACAAACACACGGAATCACGAAAGGGCTACTATGGTAACCGAAGGCCGAAGGGGCAAGTATGGGTCATACGGAAATCAAGTTTTGGCCGGGGCGTGCGAGGAAAAATTTGCATTTGCATGGATTCGCCTGCCTTTGGGAGCGTCAAAGGTTCCGCCATGACTTACATTCACGCGTGTTTATTGTTCATTCTGGTTTTTGCTCTTCTTCTCCTATCTCTGCTAAAAAAAGAAGAAAGAAACAAAACAGGGTCATCGTTATGAGTCATGAACATGATGACGGATGGATAATTGTTCAACATTTTTAAAAATCTATTTGCTTATAAAGCAATGAATCCCACCAACACATGGGCAATGGCCATATGCAACCTCATGGTGCCCTGTTATTACTTTACTTTCCCCTTCATCATGACTATTTGCCAGAAAGGTTTTGCATCATTGTACGTGAGGTGAGTTACTGGGCTGTGCCTAGTTTAGTTAAGTTTTCTTATAATGCAGTCATCTTCAACGTTGCAGTATGGCACTACTCACAGGTAGTCCTAGGGTGGTACTCACAAGTAGTGGTTGAACAAAAGTATTAGCAGACCTGATTTGTTATAAATTTGGTTGAGGCTTGAGGCTTAGTTTCATTTTTAGAAATATTGGATTGAGTAACAAAAGGGTTTCATTTTATTGCTGTCATTTTGGTTGTTGCAGAAATTATATCTTTAAGGAAATGGATTCAATGCCCTCCATACCTTTGCAAATTTTCTTGCTTCAGTTTAATGGTGATATTGCAATTTTCTGTGCAATTTTTAAGCATTAACAATATTTTGGATTTACATTGTAATTGTTCTATATTTTACAATGTATTTTTATGATATATGAGATTTTATATTTTTAAAAAAACTAATATATTTAAATTTTCTCTGTCACATCCCCAGCTACGAACCCGTCCCCACTTTTTCTTGAGACACATGTACCCAAACACATTCAGAATTGCGAATCCTCGATTCCTCCTTCCACGAATCGGATTTTTTTGATGCATAGGTGAATGGTGATTAATGATTTAAGTACGCCAGTATGCTACACTGTGCGTTGACATGTCATAAAGGAGGCTTAAACTAAAGAAGCTCTAGTTTTCGATTGAATTTCAACAGATTTTGACATTAAAATGCCGTTGCTTTGCAAACGCTGGCAGCCATGAAGATATTCGCAGCATTGCTTCCAAAGCACCGCTACATGAAAATCTTTATAACCACAATTAATAAAGTAAGTATATGTTTATTTGCTTCTGCAGGAGACCAGTTAAGAATTTAGCTATAATGCCAAGTTAAAATGCCTTAAAAATTAAAAGTGTGTTTGTGTGCGTACGCGGATTTTGAATGTAAAAAGGTCAATTTCTCTTTTGTGTTTCTTTTTACTGTTCAAACTCACGTGACTGTTTTCAAATTAAAAAAAATATAAGGTGACGTGTTGTTTTTAACTTTCAAATTCACGTGACAGCAGGGGTGCTGCTGGTGTGCAGCGAGGTCACAGCCATGATACTCTGGGGAGCGTCTGAGTGGGATACAAGCAGCATGGTTGGCCAAGCCATCGCTCTTAATTGCACGCTTTGGGCATCAAAGATATCCAAAACAGCCAGAATAGACCTGCATGAGCCAACTCTTATTGGAGAACAACATCACTATAAGAATGGCGAACTTGTTAAGTGAGATATTCGTCTCTTGGCAAAAACTAAGTGAGCAATGCTTCTTCAATGTTAATGATTGATAACTTAAGCTCACAATACATTCATAATAATAGAATTATCCCTGCTCCTTAGTGAGTAATACAATGTAAGATGATTACCATTGTAGGCACTGCTCATTAGTTATTTAATCCTTAGTACTTTATCTCATGTGTGGTTCATATATGAAACATAGCTCTAAAAATTTGACTTTTCATTATGTGAGGAGCTCCAGTACTGTCTAGAAACTTCGATTCCTAGAAAACTAAAAATTCCAAGTGTGATAACCTTGGATCCCAAGGGCCTATGAGAAAACAGGATCCAAGCTGCCCTAGATGGTCTTGTCAATAACCCAAGGACTTACAAAGAATAAACGTAAACGAAAACAAGAATGGAATTGCAAATTCAAATAAAAATGAATCAACACATAATTAAACTTGAAAATAAATCTGCACTACAAATGAATTGAAAACTTTATTAAATGAAAGTGTAAAGTTTAAAGAGTACAGATGGTGTGCTCAAATGCACAAGAAGTTGGCTTGAATGGAGAATGAAACTTATTGGAGCTAACTAGTTGTGTTTCGTAGTCAATCTCCATGGTCCACGTACTTCCCAACCCTAATTGTTCACAACTCCTTGTTGATTTTTGTTTAAGTGTGCAACTTTTGCTATTGGTGGTGTAGATAGTGGTACAAGCTTTTGTTCCAACAGTATTATGTTAAGGGTCTCTAATGCTTAGCATAAATGCCAAATGGAATTCAAGCTCTCAAGGTTACAAAAGGCTATTGATTGCAAAAGTTCAAAACCTGAATAAGGTGTTTACATTGGGCCTTTATAGGTTTTAGGTTGATTTTAGGCTGCAAATCTTTACCATGATTATTGATGAGTGGTGAGGTACCCCTACACTCAACCATACGAATCACAAGCGTTCATGTGCGATCCGGTCGAATTCCGAAGACTGTGAGCACTTACGCACAATATTCTAGCCATCAAAATCCTAGTTAGAACGGTCGTTGTCCTCTAAACCTCACTTGTGACATTCTAGAACAATGGTTAAGTGAGACTGAGGCATATGATTTTTATGCGTTTTCTTTTATTCTTAATATTTAATTCTTCTAATATAGGGAGAAAAAGGGCTAGATAATTGAAGATTTCACTACTCTATCACTCGACTACTCCTAGCATAAACAGCTGTTCCCACCCTTTGGCACATCCCAAGCATGTCCTAATCACTACTGGGTTGCTAGATGTTAAGCATCAATAGGTTGCCTAGTGTTAGACATATGTTCAAGGTGGTCTTGCTTACGTGTTCTTGTGGACTACTAAAATGTACTATGACTATAAAGCGATAACAGAAGCATGAAAATTATTAAAGTATTAAAATATTAATGCCTAAGTAATCTAGTTTAAATGCTGCAAGGAATGTTCAAAAAGCTCATCTTTATTGTTGTTCATGCTAATGGGCTCAGGTACATTAACATTTGAATAAAGAGCCTTACACTCTTTGAACTATATTTGTGGGCACTTGGAAAATAATCTAACTCCCGTGGAAACAAAGTGCAAGAGCTTCGCTACAACTTGAACAAAAGGTACCATAAATGCAGTGGGTGCATGCATATTTATAGTAGAAAATGGACCCTGTGTTGACGAGGCTATGTCAATGCTTGGAAGGATGCGTTGACAGGGTCACGTCGACGTGACCTTGTTAATGAGGCTTTGTCGACGTGGCCCAGTTGATGCAGTGGACTAGATGCTTCATCATATCCTCATAACTAAGCAAAAACCCGTCCTTGAGTTTGTTACAATTTGGAAGGTATGAGGTTACTAGTGACACACATAACAAAACATCTTAATACACCTACTAATGGTAGCAACACACCAAGTGCCCGAGTGTATAGAAAAAATTACAAAACTATGGTGTTCATGGACAACAAAATTGAACACCTTGACAACAACCTTGCCAAGATGTTGCAGTTGCTGAAGAGGGTCATACAGTTCTTGGTGGTGGTGGTTTTGATGGGTCCTCACCAGCTTTAGGTGCATGTGGTGGTTGTGGCTGTCCTACGGCTATTGTAACTTCTAGAGGTAATTAGAAGGCCTCCAACAAAGCCCTCATTTTGTCTTCTTTACTTATGGGGTCGTTCATAGTCCAAGTGGCTTCACCAATGTGTGCTGGAATAGGAACATCCTAAGGACATGGAAGTGTAGGGAAGAGCTCCTTTAAATTAATAAACCAGGCTGCAAACTATTTTCGTTCGAAAGCGAATGCTTGGACTAATGCTTGTAGCCACTGGTAGTCATCCATTCATCAGGCCAAGTTCTCCACAACAGAGCGTTGCTCTTTAAAGTGGGTGTGAAGAACTTCAAGTTCCACACTTGCTGTTTCTAGCTTTTGCTTTGTTTCCTTATGCAGCTTGAACTCACCCTCGTATAATGAATACAAGGTGGCCACTTAGTTCTCAAGTTTTGACTACGACCTCCTAGGTATAAGCATGGCTAGGTTTGCATAAAGAAGGTTGGCTAGTTCCATATATTTTGTCATTTCTTCAATTTGCAACTCCTTGAGACGAATCTCAGCTTGGTTGTAGCTATTTAATCCATCAAATATGGGTTGTTATACCTTTTCTCCTTCCTTGAGCTGTTGGAGGGCTTGATTCATCTTAGCCTTTGCAACTTAGATTTTTTTTGTTAATGTCTTTCTGCAAGCTCACTTGGTCCCTATAGTGATTTTTCACTTGTTCAAACTTAAGGGCCTCATTCTTCCAAGCGAAGATTTCAATGGCTATCTTCTATTGCAAGGCTCAAACTTCCTCCATTGATAGGTTGTGATTTTTGGTAGCCAATCTTCTCACATCGGTGTTTACCCTACCCAGCTCTTCTTGCTATTGGTAGATAAATTCTTTCATTTGTTGATTTTCAAGGCCAACATTGCATAGGCGATGAACTTCTGTGGTCAACTTAACATTCTCCTAGTGAACCTCTATCAGGTCCTTGTTTAAATAATAAGAATGGGCTTCCACTAAGGAGTTGTTGAAGACCATCGACTCCTACTTGTACTCTACCTTCTGAAGCTTGGTTTGAAGCTATTGAAAAGCTTCATCTTTGGTAACTTCATAGTTGAGTATAGCCAAATCGACAAGTTGGGCCTTTAGTTGGGCAAATTTCGTAGCTAAGCATTGATTGTCCACCTGCCCCTCTAGGATAAGGCACTTGCCCTTTGCTGAGAGCAGCTTCGACTAGGTTATAGTGATGTTGTCTAGAAGGTCGAAGACATCCGAAAGTGGTTGCTTGGTTCCCACCAGTCAGTCCAACAATTCTTCATGTTATGCTACCTTGAGTCTGCCACTCTGAGTACCTATAGAAGTTTCCACATCTCTAAGCCCATGTACATTTGGTACAGGCATTGTAGGTGCATTAAGAGCCATGGCGATCATATTAGCAACCACTTCTACCACGACTTCTTATCCTTGGTGCTGCATTACCAAGACAGTTGCCCCTTCACCCTCCTCCAAGCGCACTGAGAAAGTAGAAGCATTTCCTAAAAATTTTGGGAATAATTGTTGGGTCAATGACACTATTACTTCTCGGGTGCTAGGGTCTATTCTTGTAGGCACCTATGTTCACATTGCCGAAAGCATCGACCCTATCCTCTCCAGCAGGCTCACAGATCAAGCCACTTGTTCTAGATGGCTCAAGGTAGAGTGATACATTGAAGGGTCTCCACCACCACTAGTTCCTGCTTGTTGCTCCTATTGGCGTAGGAGTGATTGTCGAATCTCACATATGTGCTCTACGACTATGCGTGAGTTTGACCTTGTTGCTTGTGGAGACGGTGGAGGTGGTGGTTGCTCTTCCTCTATTATTATTGTGGTAGGTGTTTTATCTTTCATCATTTTACATCATGAGATAATTGGAGCATGATGGAGTGTGTCATTGGCATATCATGTTATCCCTACCCATTTTCATAATTTTCTAATCAGGTAGGGAAAGGGCAAAGCTCGCCTTCCATGTTCATTTTCCACGAACTGTTTCTCAATTTCCAAGAAGAGTAATTGTGGAAGGTTGATAGGAAATTTACCGCTTAAACCAGGACATGCATGAGTAGAGAATGTAGTGATTTTGCTAGGTCTTATCATTGGATTTAAGTGGTAAGATGAAATTTTAGAGTAAACTCTTTCTACGATAGTCAATGTGTTAAACTCCTTACGATCTACTCCATAGCATTTCCTAGTCCACTCCGCTTTCACCTTAGGGTCTGCTTGTTTTGAAATTTTTGCCACATCAAAGTTGGTCTCAAGCAACCCAAGAGCTTGCATGATTACCTCTGCAAAGTAAGACACATGGATGTCTTTGATTCTTACTCGCGACCCTAGCTGCCAATTTGTCCAAAAGAGATAGGTTTCCCCCAGATACCACTCACCATTGGACTTGATGATTTGCCACATGGGAGAAGTTTGCAGCTAAGTTCTAACTTCTTCTGGTGCATTTTCTAGGATTGGTCCAAAGTTTAATTCTTGAAGGATTGTGTGTTGTAGCACTTTTAGCTTAATAGCATCAAGATAGGCCCTAGTCAAGGTGACCTCAAGCCATGGCACTCTCATCAAAGTCTCGTTCCCGTGTGATTTTTCTTTGGGGATCTCTTCTTCAGGAATATAACGAATAGATTCCATGTTGGGTTCTTCATGGAGAGGGCCAGTTGCATGTGAGCCCTTTGCATGCTCCTGAGGTCACTTGCCCTACCCCCTTTTGGTCCTAGGTTGCTTCTCTTGAGGTTGTGATGGTCCTTCCTCCCTTGGATGCCTTGGTTTTGGTACCATTTGCAATCACAACATAACCATGAATTAAAATGTATACATGGTGTCCTAAATGATAATAATATACCTCTCATGATGGCCTGACCATGATAGTGACACATGCATTTTGTTGGATCTAGGGTGGTGTATGTACAATTACACATGGTGTCCCAGAGTGTAGCTGAAGGGTTATGAGTTAAAGCTAATTCTTGGATTAACCCTAAGAGACATGTTGATTAACACTAAGAGATGTTTTGACTAACCCTAAGAGGTATTAAGTCTTCGATGTGTTAAGTCACATTAACCCTAAGAGATGTGTTGATTAACCTTAAGAGATGTTTTGACTAACCTGTTAACCCTAAGAGATGTGTTGATTAACCCTAAGAGATGTTTGAACTAACCCTAGGAGGCATTAAGTCTTTAATGCAATTAGTCTTGGGTTAGCCATATTGTCACAATATATAGAATCATGGGTCCCCATGATGTAGAGCATATCTCTAGTAGTAAAAGGGTGAATGAATGGGTAGATGTGAACAAGTGGTAGGAAGGTTATGTGCTCAAGAAGGAGACTGGATGCAGAAAATTTAAAAAACTCCCCTAGTGTTATGAGAAAATGGACAAAATTCTAAAGCACAACGCATGTATATATAGTAGTTTGGGTGCTACATCGATGGGACTGCATACATGGGGCTGTGTAAATGTAGGTGGCTGTGTATATGAGGCCACATTGACGTAGCTATTCAGCTACTTTGACTGATGAATTAAAGGCCCAAATCTGCAAATTTTAGCATAAAATTTGAGTCATTCGAAAGCTTAGAGATCCAAGAACATCATGAAACAAAAAGGAAGGGATGTCAAGTTCAAAAGAAGAGTCAAATTTAGGAGAACATCATAATAGGGAGCTTGGGCGATGGAGGGCCCCACGATGGACAACGTAGAAATGGGTGCCGTATTATATCAAAGGAGTAGGAGATTAACAAGTGGAACCAAAGGATATGCAAGTGGGTCCTCCCCATAGTAGGCTTAGGCCTTGTTTACCCTTGCACATCTTCAACCAAGGAGTCTGTGGGCCCCTTAGTTAATGGTCATTGGGGGTTAATACTCGTATCTTTGAGAACTGATGAGTGGTGAGGTACCCCTACACTCAACCATACGAATATGAGCATTCTCATGCATGATCCAGTCGAACTCTGCAGACATACTAGTTGTGGCACCTAGATAGTTATCCTTAGGTTGCAGTTTGCTATCTTCCCACCTGGACTAGTATTATATTTGTCACATATGGTTTAGTCCAGAGTGAGGTGTATGATGTGTTCCTAATCTAATGCTACTCCTGAGGCAATGGAAGATAATATTAACTAAGCTAAGCTAGGAGAGAAACGGTAAAAGAATCTAATCTAGCCTAAGTGCAATGAGCATCTGTTCCTTGATTATCCATACACATCTTGGACTTTGTGCATGACTACCACTAGGATTACCAAGCGCAGATCCTAGGTATGCCACTGGGATACCAAGTAGTCACACTTAAATGCTCTTAATCAAGTCGTACTCATTCCGTGTTCTACGAGATAAGGGTGAGAGAGACTAATTATGAAAGTAGTAAATAAAAATTAAATAAATAAATAAATAAAGTGAATGCTACAATGATGAAGTAATCTCGATCTTTATTGCTGGTCAGGTGCGTGTCCAAGTATGTCACACTCGAATAAAGGATGTCGTACAATTACATTCACCACACTGTGGGCAGACATGGAAAAATAATCTATCTCTAGAGGGATCAAACTGGCAGAGCTTCGCTACTTCTAAACTAGGATTATGAACAAGGGAGAGTCACTTGTTATTTATAAACATTGAGATGGACTGTGATATCGTGTACACGATATCGTAGGGGAAGACGTGATATCGTAGGGGATGCGATATTGCGACGGACCCCATCATAGTCCCATGACTGAATAAAAACTCATCCTCAAGTTACAGTGATTACATAGTGGATAGGTATGGATTATTAACTAGAAAAAAGAAATGGAACAATGCCGCAGTGTGGGAAGACACAACATAGAAAAATACTACAACTAAAAAAATGTGGAACTCATGTAGTTCCTGGTGGCGGTGGCTCCTCCATGGGCACTTTTCCTTTATCCTGTGCTCCAGGCTTTGAAGCTTGATGGTGTTGAAGTATGGCCTGGAACTTCTCCTCTTCAGTCCAAGGGTCTTATGCCATCCATTCTAATGTTTCAATGTTTGACGAAGTCAACACTTCCCATAGATAGGGTAGTTACAGGAACATCTGGCTGGCTTTGACATACCACACCGCGAACACCCATCATTCCTCTTCATAGGCTCTGGCTTTGTTCTTGTATTCATGAAGGTCTATTATCCATCAAGCCAAGTTAGTTGTGACATCCTTCTATCCCTGGTAGCTAGCTTTTACCACCTCAAGTTCAGAATTTGTAACATCAAGTTTCTCTACCAGCTTCTTACGCTCTACAAATTCTGCTTCATATTTGATATGGGTGGAAGCTACCTGCTGCTCGAGCTCTGACTTTGGGCACCCTGCTATTAACATGGCAAGGTTGGCATATCTAAGGTTTTCCAACTCCATGTATTCTGTCAAGTCTTGGATCTGTAGGTCCCGGCTCTTAAGTTCCGCTTGGTGGGTGAAGGCATATGTGTGCAATATGGCCCACCAATTAGTGTGTTGAGCACTGATGTTGTTGATTTGAGCCTTGGCCATATGGATATTATTCTCTAGGATTTGTTTGTACATCCCCACCTAATCATGGAAGTGATCCTTCAGCTTCTCATGTTGTTTAGCCTCATTCTACCACACGTTGATCTCAATTGCTGACTTTTGGCGAATAGCACCTACCTCCTCCATTGAGAGGGTTCGATTTTCTCTGGCTAAACTGCTTACATCTCGGTTGACCTGAATGAATTGTTCTCATAACTAATGAAAGTGTTCATTGAGAACATTCTTTTATTTCTCTACAGCTGTCAACCAAAGATTGTCTGCAACCAACTGCTTGTTTTCTTCTTCTAAGGCCTTGAGTGCCTTAAGATGCACATGGGTTTGCACCTGTGATGCGGAGGCATCCGAAATAGTCATCTCCTTTTCTTCCACCACCTTTTTATTCTATACAATTAACTTTGTTAGTTACTTAGTTCTAAAATTTTCTAACTGGTCTGTGGGAACAAATTACAAAGGATCCTACTGTGCTGCTTGTAAGGCCACGAGTTGCTCTTGTAGTCTCTGTACTTTAGCTTCAGCATGCTCTGCCCTTACCTCCGTTAAGACCAGTTTTCCCTTTGTGGAAATGAGGTCTGATTGAATTGTTGTTACATCTTGAGGGATGTCAAATAGGGACGTCATTACTTGTCCTATTTGAAGCAATCTATCAAGAACATCCTCATGTTCTGCAGGAGTCATCGGGGTTCTAGCCAATGTTTGAGCATCCTGTGCTCCTGTAAGATCTACTGGTGGCACAACAGGTACGTTGAAAGATTCCTTGATGTGATCTATAACCACATATGTAGCTCTTGCAACATTCTAGTGTTGCATGACCACCATAGTGGCCCCTTCACTAGTTTCTAACTGCACCTGGAAAGATGCCGCATTTCTTGAGATCTGTTGTGACCATCTACTTTTTCCCTCCTCCTATTTGAATGGATATTTCTCTCCTTGTGTGGTCCAATGAAATAGTAGGCTACCTGGCATCATTGATGACATGGAATAGGTTTGTGTCATCACGACTTCCCCAACTGACCATGTTAGCGATGGCCCTAAGATGGCTCATCGATGGTTTGTAGTCTTGCGGCGGTAGTGGCTGATCCTGGCCTATGTTGGGCCCTACTCCTTGTTATTGGTTGGGACCTATGGCTGAAGGTTGACTGGTTCCAACCACCTATTCTTCTTCTTGTTCTGGTCTTAGCTCTTCACCAGTGCTCTTTCTTGGAGCTGGCACCTTTAGCAATTCAGCATATGAAGCATTTTGAGCTTTTTGGAGGACATCATTGGTGTATCCCCAAATACCAGCACGTCGACAAAGCTTTCTAATAAGGTAGGGGAAAGGCAACACCATCTTCCCTATCTTTCGTTCTTTGAATTGTCTCAAGATCTCCATCAAATATAGATGGGGTAGGTTAACGTTAACCTTTCCCATCAACACTGCACATCCTCTGGCCGCATACGTTAATATTCTTTTCAAACATTTTGTGGGGAAGAGGTGGTATGTTCTAATTTTAAAATAAACTCTCTCTTCCATCATCAGCTCACCAAAAGATTTATCTCTTCCATAAGCCTTCTCTAACCAATCCTTTCGCACATTAGGGTCTGAATGGGTAGATAACTGAGCAACATGGGGCCCTGTATTCGAAAGGTAGATAACCGAGCAACATGGGGGCCTGTATTCGAAAGGTAGGTAACCGAGCAACATGGGGGCCTATTCATAACAAAGTTTCTAAGGCTACTAACTAAGAAAAGACCACCCTAGCTTATTTAGGTGTCTTTTCTCTTTCTAAGAGGCAAAACAATGTTCCCTTAGATGATTCCTCATCTACTCAACCATCTAAACCTCATAAGAGTAAGAATCAGTACATAAAGATACCCATAAGATACTCTGTACTCCTATGTATACTTCTTAGGGAAGGTTATCTTAAGAACCAAGTCTCCAATCAAGTGAGAGCACACTTCCATCACATTTAACTAATAGCCATTAATCCTTCTCAGTGGCAAGAATGAGATCTTAAGCTTTCTAAGCTATATGACTATCATAAATATTGCTATTATCATGAGATTGCTAGACATGATATAGATACCTGTAGAAATCTAAAATATTATGTTCAAGATCTCATTGATAAGGGAAAGATAATGATGGAAAGTGATCCATCCATGATGTATCTGGATAACGAGTAGCTAGAAGTATTTTAGAACCCATTAGGGATTAGAGGGAAAATTTTAGATTTCAAGTTGAAATACAAAGCTAGTAAGTCTCTACCTAAAAAGCCTTACATTATTCATTGGTCTAATTATAATCAATTCAAGTAGTCATTACTAAAATCTTAGAAGTCCTATGTGATTTATTGGTCTAACTACACTACATCAGCCAAGCCAAAGCACTCATTACCACACCCCTATCACATTTATGCCAACTCTCATCAATCTACTTTTACCTAGCATTCATCATCATTTGCTTTCCATCTTGCTATATCTCATTTTAAACCTCTTAATGCTATTCTATTAGTTACACCCCATGCATCTCCTTTCCCTTCATCTCATGTGAAGATGTTGACTTGAATCCAATAGACCAATGAGTCATGCTAAACTAAGAACAAGGAGAAGAAAATTGATGTTTTAAAACAATCTTCTAAAATAATAAATAAAGTTTCTTCTAGCATCAATCAAAAGCTACATCTTCAAGTGGCCTCTCACCTTCTTCTAATCCTATTCAACTTGTTACAATAGCACCTACTCTACAACCATCTCAGTCTACAGATAGTAAGGTCTTATATTAAATAACCTTAATTGTCCACTTTAAACACGATAATATGTCCTTGTATGACCTTGTGGTAACTTCTAAAGAACATCAGGTTGTACTATATGATGTTCTAAAAAAGATTAGAGTCCTAAGTAATATCTCTTCTTGGACAAAAGTGATATCCTCCTCTCTAGGTTTCTCACTATGGATCATATACTCTAAAATTTCATGATGAAAAACATCAAGAAAAACTTAAAGATGAGGGATACCTATTAGCTCTCAAGTTATATCATCATCAAAGTATATCCAGAGGTTGTAGTTCCTCCGATACAAGTTGATGATGGCTTTGGACCAAACATGATCATGTGGGCTATGATCAAGTGTCTTGACCTCTAGGAGTAGGTAGCATTCAATAAAACCTATATCAATCACATTTCTTTTAATGATATCTTAGTATAAGGTCTAGGTTCCATTAGGATACCATTCATGGTAGGTGATGCTATGTAATCTTATGTCGTTTTTATGATGATATGCAAGTGTCCTAGTGTTAATGGTATATTACCATGTTCCTAGATAGTTCAACATAAAGCTATTTCTTCTCCTATATATCAAAATATTCATATACCTTAATAGAAAGACATGTTTCTATAAGCTTAGTAAGAAATTAGTTGAAATTCAACTTGAATCTGGAGGTAAGCTTACAACATCCTACTCCTCCAAGAACTTTGAGGTTATCTCTGATTTTGTAGGCTTGGGCAATGAGACTATTTTTGACATTGAGTTTATAGACTTAGGCTTTGATGAACTAGAAATATGTTTACCTAAGAAGAATGATTCTTCTTCTTCTCATTCTTCTTATTCTATAGCTTAGAAGTTTATTGTGAACGCTATAACCTTAGATCCTTAGTCTTTAATAGCTTCATGTTTTTTTACCATTTTTTATTTACTATTAGATAGTGAACATCTACTAGTATATGTTATAATTTTTCTTTTATTTATTTTTTTCTATTCGCTTTCATTAGGCCATGGTGGTTAGTGACTTTTCTGTAACTTTTTTTTTCTAATCATTTGTTGTTAATGGATAATGTTAAATTAACAAAAAATTATTACGTTCAACATGTTGTGTCAATTTATTGTAGCTATTACTAAGAAGAAAAATGACTAAGTCAAAATTTATGTGCATGTCAAACTTGTATTTCTTTTTAAATTTCTTTATAAAATTTTGACACACATCATAACTTTTGATGTGGCATCAAAGATAATGTAAAACAAACTTGACATTTTCTATAATTATTTAACATAAAAAATAAATGACAAAGAGAAAATAAATTAAAAAATAGATATTTTACAAAACTTTGCTCAACAGCCTTATTCGTTGGCCCTTTCTTCTTCTTCTTGCTTACTAATTTTTATTCGTGTGGGCTCTTCTATTACTAGCCTATGGTTGTCTCTTTGGGATCTACAAATAAAAAATCAAGACCAACAAAGTTAGTTTTATTTTATTTTGTCTGTTAGATGGAATAAAATGAAATGAACACTTTGAAGTCTTAGTGCTTACCCTGAGATTCTTCATAAATCTCTAAGATTTAATGTTCTATCTCATCCAAGCTTAGGTTGGCTATGTCTAACTTGTTAAAAGTTGAACTTGGAATCTTAGAGACAATAGCTTCCCACTCTTCTTCATTAGCTTTTAATTCCTTTGGGGAGATATCATCATCTTTCCCTTCTATTGCTAGTTCTCCCTCAGGACCCCTCTATTCTCCCACTAGTGTGGTAACTTTCATACTTCATGCAAAGTCATCAAAGAATTCTTCTAACTTAGTCTATTTAATAAATAGACTCATTATTTTTTTATCTACATAAAGAGATTTATTTTCTTTGAGTAGCTTGTGGTACTCTCTTTTGTACCACTTTTTATTTTCTTGTTGCTTCTTTCTCTAGCTTTTCTAGGCTACAACTAGATTTCTTAAGCTTGTCATGGATCATGTCATGGCCAAAGCTAACTACATCTTCTTCATTAATGCTCTTTGGAACTTAACTCATTTATTCCTTTCTGTTCAATATACATGGGGAAGAGGATTATGCCTAATCATAATGCTATCATGAATTTTTATTTCTAGCAACTCTACATGGTCTAATTGCATCTTTATTTGTGTTTCTCTTTTTTATCTATTTTTTCATTCTTGCTTCAACGAGTCCTGGAGTATGACATTGGTATTAACATGTTCAATGGCCAACATTCCAATATTCTTTGTGTAGTTAAGATCAACACTTATTTTTTCTACAACAATTTTCTCCATTTCCACATCTATGTTTATTATAGGATCATGGAAGATCACCTAATCCCTATCTAAATTTATCATTATTACTACATTTTCAATCAAGAGAATGTTAAATTCTCTATCTCTAACTAATGAACATTGTTCTTTAGAAATAATGTTTTTAATTCACATTCTTCTACAGAAAGAAAGTTTAGCTTGACCTCCATGTCTTCTAATATACCCCCTAACATCATCTGCTTGTCTTTGACATAAGTTTAGATTTTTCTTTTCATCTTTGGAAAAGAAAAAAAATGATTAGTTTTTACTGATGTTAAAACATAATCAACATCAAAATTTTTGATATCGCATCATTTATAATTATTGTATGATGTGGAGAGTTTGGAGCTAGTCACTTTCTTTATCCCTTACAAATCTCTGAATCAATCAAAACTAGTTTGCTAGGAGGAGTGAGGTTTGCTCAAGGAGGAGAAGAAAGCTCAAAGTCTAAAAGTTTATTTCTTCCCTTATCTTTGCTCTCTTTCTCTTCTTGGCTTGTTTCATTAAAGTGTGAATTGAGAAGATTAAAAAATCCATACTTTCTTCACCTCTATCATTTTTGTCTAATGAAAATAAGTTATCCAAAAAGTCTCTTTCCTCTTAGCTCATACCTTCTTTTTAGCCTTCAAGAATAGAGGAAATCATAGAACGTAGCCTCTTAGCTTTATGTTCTAATGTTTTTCTATCCCTTGCAGCTTGTTTAATTAAAAAATGATTAAGTGTTAGTGTCATGCCATTTTTCCAGTAACATCAAAACTAAAAATAATATAGTATCCAAAACAATTATAAAAAATTTCATACAAAACTAACATAAGCTACATACTTATTTTTGCTTCTAATTTCTCCTTGGAGATGCTAATTTCTAACATCTTTGAAGTGATTTCTTCCTCTAGAAAAGTCTTTCTTTTCCTTGACATCTTTTCTTTCTCCATAGTTTTAGAGGCTCTTTTCAAAATTCCCTCCTTCCTTGCTTTGGCATCATCGCTTATTTTCTTTTGGGGTTCTTCAATGCTTTTAGATACTAAAGGCCTAACCTCTTCTCTAGTTTTTGATGTTGATGACAAAAGACCATCTCCTCTAATGTTGTAAGAAAATCTTAAATTCCCCAAGTGTTGGCACATTGTGAGCCTGAAGTCTACTTCGAAAGCAACGTTAATTTGTTTCTCCCCATTGTTGGAAAAAAAAAAGTTTCTATTGCTCTTATTAATCCATAATAACATCTAAAACTAAGTCTCTTATTCAAAATTTTCTTCTCTTCTTTCTTATTCTCTTAAGGTAGTTTTTCAATTTTATTAACTGCCCATTGACATATTATTGGTGCCCAATTGGGTGCCTTTTCTTAGAACATTGCCCATATAGTCCATACAACCTCCTAAGGGCTACTTCCCATTCATGCCCAATCTTGTTACAGAAGAGTCTTTCTATAAAAAGGGAGCAATTTCTTTTAAGTCTTTGTTATTTCCCTTGTTAACATTGATTGCATTCCTCTTCTACAAATCTACCCATTCCTCCACCACTAACAGCTTGGCTGAATCTAGCTTTGTCCTATTAATATTTATTTCCCTCTCTAAGAATCCTAATTAGTACCTTAGTATAGCCACATCCTAAGTGATCATTACTTGTTTTCAATCTACACAAAATACAAAAATTTCTTTTCTTAGCTACATAGCTCTTTATTAGTCCAACATACTTTGCCATACCAGGGTAGGAATGCTTTAATCCTAAACACATAAAATTCCTATCCTATTAAATCTTCCAAAATATTTTAATCCTTCATTAAAAAGCCACTTTTGAGCACTTTATGCCTCACTAGTGGACCTCAACTCATAATCCTCTACTTCTCTTGTGACATCAATAAACTTGGTATCATCAATGTTTATTTGACATGAAAATAAGAATTAATATATATTAGCTAACTTTTCATGTAAAAAATAGTAAAAATACAAAAATAACTTTTAAAATATTTTACCCTTTTAGCCACTCTACATGCTATTTGCTGACCGCATTCTATAATGGATGAATCCATCCTTTATTTTTGTATTCTCTCCAAAATCTATGTGTTCTTACACTCTTGCATTATACATTGATTTGGGACATGCCTAAGGTCTCCAATTTCAATGTTGTGATAGGCCTTGTAATAGATTTTAGAGGAATGCATATAATTGAGGCTTTGGATATATGAATCATTAAATCTATACCATAAATTTCAAAGTTAGTATATTTAGGAAATAAAGGCTACATTTCATTCAACTCTAAATCTTTTCTAACTCACCTCTCAACAAAAATCTAAGTGGCTAATGGGTTAGACATTATTATAATTATTTGCATTTCTAGCAGTAGTGTACTATCAACACTGAATTGCTAATATTTTGTATGCTTGCATAACTTGTCTAGGAATTTTCAATATACCATGACATCTTTGATAAGCTCCTCAATGTTTGATCATAGCTTGAAAATAAATTTTGTGATCTTCATAGAAAATCTAGGAAGGATTAACTCCAAAGTGTGTAGGACCACTTCTTCTCCTAGGCCCATCCATATTATGACATGAAACTATGTAATGTATAATCTTATTAATTCTATATCCCCTTTCCTTACCCATAACTTTGGTGGGATTAGGTTGTTGTCCTCAAATAATGGCTTCCTCATTATTGGGCCAAGTTTTCTTTACTTGATTTCTACAATGCTTCTTTCATTTTCCAGAAAGAAGTACATCAGCTTAATTACTAATAGTCTAGATGCTATGGAATTCCTATACAATAATAAAATTCTACATCAAAAGCATAATTAAAATGTCAAAATTCTATGTCAACTTTTACAATTAAGCTTTGCACATTAGAACTTCCTATGCCTTATGACATTTCTTCCTGCTACTTTGACGCAGTTTATCAAATGTAATTTTGACGTTTTACTTCACCTTTCCCTAAGGTATTTGGTAAAAAATACTAACTAGCTTTGATTTTTTACATTAAAATAATCTAAGAGATGAGTCAAAACTTAGGCATGTTTGGCAAAAATATCTTTGACATCATACACCATTCTTTTTGACACATGACATCATATACTTTCAATGTTGTATTAGTGTCAACATTTGATGCTTTATGTCAAAATTTACTTTTGATGTGTGATGTCACTAATGCTTGGCATTTGACAAAAATTCTTTACTTCTACCATGTAAAAACATCATGTCAAGTTTATCTCAATTGGTATTCTTTGCAGCTCAAAATTACAAAATTGCCTTTTCTCAAGATTTTGTAAAAAGAATTACAAATTTATTCATGATAATGTTGATTTTTTTGTAATTTTACTTGTTCTATCTAATACATTTTTTATATTTAGCTCAAAATAACATGAAAATACAAGATTTGATGTCCTAGCTATGCCACTATACAAAAGATTGTAGTAGTGATGTTAAATCTTCAAACCTTGATAAATTTCACTATAAAAATCTGCATAACATCCTTAGATTTTGATGCATCCCTAGTGGATTGGAAAAATTAACTAAGAGATAAATACATAAATTTAATTTCTAGTTGCAAATCTAAGAGAATGCACAAAAAACAAGCAAAACATAAATAACCTTTTGGGGTTCTCAATCTCCATTACAAAATCAAACTAAAACATCAAATTTTTAGTCTATAGCTACTCTAAACCACTAGGCAATGTTAAATTCAAGCTCTATAGTCAATACCTAGTGAAATCTTTTAGAATATTGGCACATTCTAAAACTTCCATCATAATATTGCTACAGTAATAGTAAAATTAGATAAAAATTCCTAACTAGTGTTCAACTAACTTACATTTGAGCTCTAGGAGAAAGTGAGTAGGATTGAGAAAATCCACTACTACTACTAGACCCACCTTTGGTCCCCCTATCTTCCACTATTGCTACCAGTTATCATGTTTTTTGGAAGTTCTTATTGTGTTGTCACTTTTAAATGCTTGTGCACTAATTCTCAAAAGCCCTAGAGTCAAATAAAAGCTTGTGTATCTAAATTTTCCTCTTGGCATTATTTTTGTACTATAAAAATGATATGCACACTTAAACTTTTGACATCTGCCTTACTTTTGACATTGATTTCTTATTTGTGATATTTTCTTTTCTCCAAATAGCAAATCTAACCCTCCGATTTTGGTCTAGGTAAACATGGCTTCCTACTTAGAGTATCTACTTCAATCTTTGATCTTGAGTAACCTTGAAGGTCAAGTATGTATAGCTCTAGATACCTATTTTCTTAACTTCGTATCAAACTTAGTTTGTCTCATATCCTCTTTAGACATTATTGAGGATGAGTTCATATCTTAATTAGACCTCTCTTTTCTAGATCAAGAATTTATTTTAACTAATAATAAGCTAATATCTTCTTGTGTTAAGTTGCAAAGGTGAATAATAGATCCTTTAGATTAGTGTCCTCTCTTTAGACCTTTGAGATTCTATTCTAAAAATCTTACAGAAGCATTTGATTACTTTCACCTAGGGATATAGTGATATACCCAGTGTAGACCCAAAGCTTGTTCAACATAACATCATCCTAGAGGGAGGTTCCAAACTTATCAAATAAAAGGTTAGGAAAATTCATCTTGCTATAAAAGAATCATCTATCCTATCGACTATTCCAATTAAGTTTCTAACATGGGTATACTTTCCAAGAAGAATGGTGGCATTTTCATCTACATAAATTTTATATATCTTGATAAAGTCACTCTTAAGGATGACTTTCCTTTGCCTAATATTGATTAGCTAATTAATTCTATGGCTGGCCATGTTCTTCTATTCTTTATGGATGGTTTTTTTTGGCTATAGCCAAATTTAGATAAATCTGGAGCACTAGCACTATACCACATTCATGACTATTTGGGGAACATTTTGCTACATCAAAAGATCCTTTCATCTCAAGAATGTTGGAGCTACCTACCAATGAGCCATTACTTTTATCTTTTAATGACATGATGCTTGGTGTGATTAATGATTATTTTGATGACTTGACCATTAAGTCTATCTTAGCTACTAATTATGCTTCTAACTTAGATCAAGTTATAACTCTTTGTGACAAGTTTAACCTATGTATCAATCCTGAAAAGTGCATTTTTGGGGTTCTTACGAGTAACAAGTTAGATTACCTTATCTCTCAAGATGACATAGCTATTGATCCTAATAAAGTCAAAGCTATCATAAACCTCGCACCTCATAAGAACATTTGAGGTATGTGTGTCCTTCAAGATTTTCATTAGTTAATCCATCATTTTATTTTCAACCTTACTGATTATCTTCATCCTTTAATTCATCTACTTCATAAATTCACTTTCTTCATCTAGGATGAGAAATGCCAAAATGATTTTGACTCCATCAAAGAAATCTTAACTACTCTTCTCATTATTCATCCTTCTTAATTTTATCAATCCTTCTATCTTTATCTATCCAAGTCTATTAATTCCATCTTTGCTATGCTTTCTCAATGAGAAGAAGATGAAGTTAATCTTCTTATATACTACATATATCATCCTTTTTCAAACTATGAGACTAGACATTCTAATATTGAAAAATCTTGCCTAAGTTTAGTTTTCACTCTCAAAAAGTGAAGACATTATATTCTTAATGCTAAGGTCTTTATCATCTACAAAGATAACATCCTTAAAGGTATAGCTATTAATCCTTTTGATAACCATCACTTAGTTCAATCGAAGATTTTTCTTATAGAGTTTGATCTTTTGTTCCTATCTCAATTCTCCATCAAAGGTCAAGCTATAGCTGATCTTATTTCTTCTTTTGAAATAACTAATATTGTTCATAGTTTACAAATTTATATAGGAGATGCAAATGTTGTCCTTTATTTCATTGGAGCACATACATCCCTCAAATCTAGGGTAGCTTTTGTCCTTATTCTCTCTACTAAAAAAGTTCTTTATTAGGCTTATAAACTTGATTTTCCTTGTACAAATAATATTGTTGAATGTGAGGCTCTCATAAGGGGCCTCTTGATAACTTTGTAAAATCAAGTCAAAACTATTACTATTTATGGTGATTCATAGCTCATCCTAAATCAAGTTAATGGTGACTATAATATAAGGTTTCTTACCTTTAAATGGCTAAGGAACTTATCTTTTCCTTTTATGCTAATACTTTAAGCCATATTACTCATTCTAAGAAAATGCTACCTAATGCACTAGTAGCTTTAGCTATTCATGGTGATCCTACCACTATGAGAGATCAACTAGTTTAGTTTTTTTTCTTGACACTTGTAATGTAATATTCTAATATATTGGTAAGCACTATTAATATGGGAGATGAAAATTAGTACTATGTTGATCTTTTCTACTACTCACAACTAGAAAAACTCCTAGTCACATTATGTCTACTCAAAAAGAGACCTTGTATAACCATAATTGACATTTTTTTACTAATAAATTTTAATATTCTTTGTCGAATCTCTTCTATGGATGTTCTTCTATGTTATCTCAGTCTTGCAAAGTCTAAGATAGTCCTTAATCAAGTTCACTTATGAGTTTGTCATAGATATTTAGGTTCATGTTCCATAACTGCTAGCATAATTTCTCTAGACTCTTGATGGGACATATTAGTCAAAGATGCTTGTCACCTGGTTAAAACATGTGATACTTGCCAATAGCATAGTTCTCTTATCCTTTTTCCTTCAAAAGAGATCAACATGTCTCAAATCACATACATCTTTAAAAAATGAGATTATATCTAATTGGTTCCATTAATCCTTCTTCATTTGTCGGGCATCAATTATTTTAACTACTACAAAACATTTTATTAAGTATGTTGAAATTGTTCCTTTGCATTCCACCAAATCCCATATTATTTGTTGCTTTATCCTTAATCACATCATAGCTCGCTTTAGCATACTCTTTAAATTATTACTAATAATGAACCTTAATTAAAAAGTAAGGTGGTAGTTAATTTTTACTTCATGTATCACATTGCTTAATCTTTCTCATTGTCTTACTATCCTCAATCTAATGGGTAGGCTAAGTCTACTAATAAAGCTCTTATACATTTTCTTTATACCATGATTGATAAAACCCAACGTGACTAGCACATAAAACTATCTCATGATCTTTGAGTTTATTGTACCACTTTCTTCATACCTCTAACTTTCTAACCTATGGTTCTAAGGTGATCTTATTAGTTTAGCTTCATATCTCATCTCTTCTTGTTCCTTTGCATGATTGGTGTTCAAATTAAGATAACAAAAATATGTGATGCATTAAGTTGAATATCCTTTAAGAACATTAGCAAGATGCTCTTTATCATCTATGTGAATATCAAGTAGATATTCAATGTCATCATTCCAAATACATTTGAATTAGAGAGATCTATAAAGGTGATCTAGTACTATGCCATTTTCTAAACTCCAGAGATACAAAGTTATCTTCCAACTAGAAAAGTTCTTTTCTAGTGGTTCAATCTCTATAGAATGGACTCTACATCCTATTTGGTCTAGAAGAGAATCCATTTATATATTTTATTAATAGAAGCTTTCTTAAGTGCTACTACTTGTACCCATACTATAGCACTAAACTTGCTAGTTGTTCGAGATTGAACATGTGTTCTCTTAATAGTAGCCTACATATTTACTAAGTTACTTTGAATTTTTTTATACTTTCTTATGTTACTTCCTCTCTCTATCTCATATTCAACTATTTCTTTAGCTATTTTCTTCCTACTTCCCTATGATCTCTATCTTGTTCTACTTTATGTGCTCTACATAGCCAATGAGGTTTTTGAGTGACTAAATAGCTTGTTACTTCATGTTAGGATGTAATTGAGTAAATTATTGAGTGCAATGGGGAGGGATGAAACACCACCTAAAAATGCATGTTATAACCTATAACATTCAACATCCAATTTAAGGTAATATTTTATTATAAATGTGAGATTTGTAGCCCATGAGCTAAAATCTTGCATACCTTAACTTTTTGGAATTGAAAAATGCCTCATAAATTGTTACTGCCTTACTTCCCAAGTGAAAAAAGCAATGTCATGTCTATATTTGAGCTTGGGAAGGTTGAAAATGCCTTGGTAATTTCAAATTTGGAATTTTATGATTTTTTTGTGATGGTATAGCCTCAACTACGCTGGAACCTCCTACACCTAGTGTTGGTGGTGTTGGGTTTTCATTTTTTAGCAATTCCTAGTGTAGTTGCTATAAAATGCAATGTAGATGTTGCAAGGCCAACATTGAAGTTGTTGGGTTTTACATTTTTCCAACAATGGCCAGCATAGTCGCAACAAATTTTTAGTAGTCTTCGTAAGGCCCATGTATTTGATGTGAAGCTAGTGTAGTCATAAAAGCCCATTTACTATTTTTAGTATGTGGATGAATTTTGATGGCTTTGGTGTATCTAAACTTTCCATAAATGGTTAACTACGCTAGGATAATAGCCTGCTACACCTGCAACTAACATCAATCTGTTAGCAATCATGGTAGAGATTTTCAACCCAAAATCAGCAGCCTAAAACCTATAAAAGCCAAATGTAAATACATTATTGAGGTTCTGTAATTTTGAACAATCTCAATGAACATTTGTGCAACCCATAGCCTTTTCTTATAACCTTGATCATTTTTGAGAGCAAGTTGGTATCTACATTGGGCACTAGAGACTCCCAACATGATACAATGCATCAAGAGTGAAACACCACCTGTAACTAGAGTTGTAGATATGAACAAAAACCAGTAAGAAGTTCTTAATGATTAGGGTTGGGAAGTACCTAGATCATGGAGTTCGAATGCAAAAAATAGCGTACCAGCTTCAATAGGCTTAAGCTCTATCCAAACAAGCTTCTTGTGCATTTAATCACATAATCTATACTTTTCTGAACTCTAAAATTTGAGCATTTTTGCTATTTTAATAAATTTTTCTAGTTCATTTGTAGTGTAGATTTATTTTAAGTTTAATTACTTTTTTTATTTTTATTAGAATCTATAATTTTATTCCTGTTTCCATTTTTGTTTACATTTTCTAAGTCCCTAGGTGATCAATCAGACCATCTAGGGCACCCTCGATCCTATTTCTTGGAGGCCCTTGGGATCCAAGGTTAGGCTATTCTACCTTGGATTCTTGGTTCTTTTAGCAACCAAATTTTTCAAGCACTAGAAGAAGAACCTCCACCGAAATTCTCAAGAAAAAACTTGTTCCAACATTTTCTAGAACCTTCTCCAACCTTTTCCAAATACCAAGTCTTTCATATTTTGAAATGAAAATCCATGCTGGTGTCCAAATTCCCACCCATAATACCCAACATAGTTGTGGCAAGTGATTTGGGATTTTGCTAAAAAGTTTTCAAAATAGCTACTATTTTATTGGGCTAGTGTAGTTGATAGGCAAAACTACCTTTGTGTGTTTGAAAGGCCAATATAGTACTCTTCAATTACTTAAACTTTCCCTATAGTGAAGTTTTCACACAAGCCTAATGTTGGCATTTGAAGTCCTACGACTACTACCCAATGTGGTTGTTGTAGGTATTTGGGTTTTTACAATATTTTCATAGAAATTGCTAAATTCTTTGAACCCAACATAGTCAACATTTAAACCTACAACTTTTTCACATCAAAACCTATATTTAGGATCTTCCCAAGGCCAATGTAGTTCTAGTAGGACATACAAAACCTCTTGTTATGAAAATCTAGTATGAATCCAATGTAGACCCTTCCAAGACTCCATTGTAGTCCTTAGAGGATACAAAAATTTTCATTTGATTTTTTCTTGATTTTTCAAAACTAACATACTTCCTCTAAGGTGGAAAAATGTTTAGCTTGGTTTTACCAAGTGATAACCCATTTCCACCACCCACCTTAGCGTAGTTAGCTGGGAAATAGTGGTCTATTGCATACCCTCTACCATAGACACTACTAAAAAAACCAACGTAGTTGATATTACCAACTTGAAAACTGATGAGTGGCGAGGTACCCCTACACTCAACCATACGAATGTGAGCGTAACATGTGCAATTAGGTCAAACTCTGCAGACTAAGTGCCTACACGCCTCATGGAACACTTAAGGTTAACCATTCGTTGTCTTCCCAGACTTGTATTTGTCACAATGTATGGTTAAGTAAGTCTAAGGTATATGATTTTTATATCTTTTTATCTTTTATCTCCTATGCTATTGAGGTGAAGGGTTGACAAGAGTAATTTCTAACGTTAACTAACTAACTAACTAAGTCTAAATTAACCTAGCATCAGCATCCGTTCCCACTTATTGTACACACCCTGAATCGATGCAACCGTTGTAGCAACCAAAAACATCGACGGCTGGAAGAAACACCGAAGGACACAACAATTCCAACCCCGTGCCCGTGGGAGGGTGGTGCTGGGTGTGTGCGAACACGGGGTGCCCTGAACGGTCTGGTCGATTAGACAGGGACTTACATCGGCATCAATATAGCCTTTTGCAATATAAATGGTACAAATTGCAAGATGGTGCTTTTGGGTAATTACAGTGAGAAAGGAACGAGATTAAAAAAAATGCAACAACGATGCGAAATAATGAATAAACGTAAGTGCGACAATGATATGAGATGATGCTTGAAGGTAAGCAAAATAGAAATAATACAAGGAAGCCAGATAGTAAATAAGAAATAACATAAGATACAGTTAGGAACATGCACCACATTAGAGCTACAAATCTGTCTGGTCAAGGAGTGGCACAATCGGTTGCACGACGTGACAGAGTGCAGAAAGTCCCGAGAGTGATCAAAGCGTGCCGGGAAACAGGAAAAAAAATAGCTATGCACTTGGGCACAGACTTCACGTATGCACAATGTGGGTGGGATCCTACCAAGTGGTAGAACGAGACCACAGGCTTTATGCTAGCCGAGAGAGGTTCCTTTTTACAAATTGCTAGCCTCCCCTTTTCTTTTCCTTATTGTGAGATTGCATGTATTTCTCTATTTATTTGTGCTAGTCAAGAAGACTCTTCTTTTCTTTTTTTTTCATGGACCCCTTTTTGTGCTACTTGATAGGCTATTTATAGGGCTGAAGGTAAGCCAAGGTGACTGTTTGAATACTACGTTGTTGCAGACTTGCGCCAACTTATTGGCGTTACTTGAGCCATTTGTGACCGTCGAGCTTGCAAGACCATTGTGATGTGAGCAATAATTGTGATCCTACTATGTCATGATTGCCCTACCAGCTTCTAGAGGTGTGTGCCAATGGTCCGATTGAGGTGGAGTGCATTGATGTTGCACGGCCGTCTACCTGTTGCGCTGTGTTTTGCGATGTGGCTTGCTTATCGTGGCGTAGCACCTTGTCGTGTGTCTTGCTGTACGTCACATACTTGCTACATGATGCTACGCTACGTAGCATAGCGTAGCATAGCGACTAGGATAGTGTTGTTGATTTTCAGCTTATTCTACCATAGTGCAAGTTCTGCGGACTTTGCTGATTTTGCCTTTCGAACCGTCTTCTATTCTTTTCCGTAGGATTGCTACGCCTTACTGCACCATGTAGCTCAGCGTAGCGTAGCAGCAGACATGGTCCACCGCTTCCTGGCGAAAAGAAACATCACTACAGAACTCGAGATTGGACAAGGGAGGTAAGTAATGAAGTTGTTGCTATGCTACGCCATATGTCATCGCGTAGCATAACATCTTGTTCCACCATTATTTTTTGAGGCTTGCTATGCTACACATCGTAGCGTAGCAGGCTTTGTGACTTAGAAAACTTGCTGAACTACTTCTCCCTTGCACCTAGACTACTATCATTGATTCTGGACACCATTTTTGAGCAGGCTGCCGGCTATTCAGACTACTTTGGTGGACAAGCGAGTTGGTATGGAACTCGTCCATGCCTAAAGTAGAAAATCTACCGAACTGGCCATCCTGGACTCAAAACTTTCTTTTCCCAATGGACTACCATGGTGCTTGTGTGGACTGCAAGAGCCTGGTAAAGCCAGGATGACCCCACATTTTCTTTTAGGGTGTTTCATTAGCCCCTCTTTTTCGATGGCTAGAGATCAGGCTCGATGGATGTCGGCAAAGAATACGAAACGCCACAGCAAGCGAAAGGTTGAGGTCATCGCTTGGTGAGTACTGAGACATTGCCTGGTTGTGCTCAAGGGTGCTGCAGAGGTTAGGGCAGAGAGCAAAGATGATGTTTAGTTGGGTCCTTCGTCGGAGTGCTCTGAGGGGCTTGTTTGCATTTTTATCTTGGACTGGTGCTATTCTTCAACCTCCTACAGGTGGGTGTCCCCTCCGTAGGATGAGCTGTATTACATCCACGAAGGGTCTTGACTTGCCTATCGGAGCCTTTCGCACGGTGAGCTGCATTACGCGTGTGCTAGAATTTGCACTCTCAAACAACCATGTTAGTTGAGGCACTCACTTTACGATGTTGTAGCCTTTGCTGTTGTAGAGGGATGCATCTGCGGGGACAATGTTTTGCAGGCTACTGGCATTGTTGTTACCCTTGGGCACCATCGCTGGTGTGAGATGCCCAAAGCAGGGAGGCCAGCAGCGGTCTTGGTAGTACTGCCCATAGGGGAGGGGGAGGGGGGCTATTTCCCAGGGCACCAGGGCATGGATGCACTAGGATCCCCACCAAAGACATGCATGCAGAGTTCAACTATGGGATCAACTACCACATAGCCAAACACTGTGTGAGCCGCAACCTTGATGGGGAATAGAAGTGCAACAATATTGTGGCTAGGCCACAATATTGTCAACACCTTAGAAGCAGGAACGGGCCCAGGAGCTACCATCTGGGCGGTGGGCAGTAACGACGGTAGGTTCGGAGGGCCCATGTGACATCGTACGATGTCTTCGAAGGGTCAGTGTGACACTGGAAATGGCAGCGCATACACCCTGGACCGTATTTTCCTTGCGTCGGGAGTTACGTCCTGGAGCGGTGATGTCCCACCCACGTGCCAGTATCATGCTCCTTCGTTCGACGTATATTCTGTGATGATTCTTGTTGAGGATGCAACATGAACCCAGTTTAAGGTCTTGGTAGATCGGGTGCTGGTTTAGGGTCCTAGCGGACTGCTGTGTTGGTTTGAGGTCCCAACAGACCGTACATGCTAGTTTTATATTGTGGCGGGCGCATGATGTCAGTTTATAGTCATAGTGGACTAACAGTGCCAGTTTTACCTTGTGGTAGACTGTTGTTGCCAGTTTACTGTCGTAGCGAATGCTGTTTGATGCTGCTAGTTTATCGTCATTGCAGACGCTGACCGGCGTGGCTGCCAGTTTATCGTCGTAGTGGATGGTGTTTGGTGTTGCTAGTTTATCGTCATCGTAGACGCTGACCGGTGCAGCTACCAATTTATCGTCGTAGCAGATGCTGTTTTGTGTTGCTATTTTATCGTCATCGTGTACGATGACCGACACAGCTACCAGTTTATCGTCATAGCAGACGCTGTTTGGTGCTACTAGTTTATTGTCATCGCGGATGCTGTTTGGTGCTGCTAGTTTATCATCATCGTGGACGCTGACCGGTGCGATTGCCAGTTTATCGTCGTAGCGGACACTGGCGTGTGTTGTTATTGCACCTTAGATGTAGTATGGCTTGAGGTACATGTGGTTCACCGGGTTGGCGAATTCATTGCTGTCCATGTCTGCCAGTTTGAAAGCTCCATTCCTGAAGGATTTAGCGACCACGTAAGGCCCTTCCTAGTTGGTTGAGAATTTACTCACGTGCTCATGGATGACCTTGAGGACGAGGTCTCCCTTCTGTATTAGCCATTAATGATGGTTTGCACAGTGCTTTTGCCGTTGTATGTCCTGATAGTGCTCAATCCTTTTTAGTGTCTGCACACATTCCTGCTCCACTGAGTCGAGGTCGATGGCTCGTGATTCGTTATTCTAGGCTTCGCTCACGACGTTGGACAAGATCATCTAGAGTGAGGGTATCTATAACTCAAGAGGTAACACAGCTTTAGATCTATAAATGAGACTGTAAGGGATCTTACTTGTCACGGTTCTGCAAGTTGTTCAATAGGTCTAGAGGACATAGAGTATTTGCTCGTGCCACTGCCTCTTGCTATTGCTAAGCATCTGCTTCAGTAAGTTGATGATGGACTTATTTGTAGCCTCTACTTGTCCATTCTCCTGTGGTTAGTAAGGGGAAGAAAATGATTGTTTAATGCCCAGGTTACTACAGAAGGCCCAAGTTTCCTTACTGCTGAACTGTGGTTCATTGTCGGTCACAATAGTCATCGGAAGCCCAAACCTAGTCACAATATTATCAAGGATGAAGTGGTAGATTTGCTGGGATGTCATTTTCCTTAGAGAAATAGCTTCCACCCACTTAGTAAAATACTCCATGGTGGTGATAATGAAGCTATGCCCTGCGGAAGACTTAGGTGTGATGGGCCCTATGAGGTCTAGTCCCCATCATTGGAAAGGCCACGTAATTTGTGTAAGATGTAGGTCTGTAGGTGCTATGTGTATGATATTTTCATATCTCTGACATGTGTCACATGTCTTGACTTTCGATAGGCAGTCATGCTCCATGTAAGGCCAATAGTACCCTAAGCATCTAATCTTCGTTGCCATAGCCCTAGGTGCTATGTGTCCACCACACAGCCCTTTATGAACCTCATTAACTACCTTCTGTGCTTGCTTACCACCCACGCATGCCAGCAATATCCCATCGTAGGACCACCGACATAGGGCGTCACTTCCTATGAGCACGTATTGTCGGGTGTGTTTGTGGATTGCATCTCTTTGGCTCGATGTCAATCCACTTGGGAGTTTGCCATGCTGCAAATATGCTTTAATGTTATCGTACCATTCTGGGGTGTCCACAGCATCGACAGACGCCACGTGTTCTATTCAAGTGATAGGTTCTATGCATTCTATGATCGCAGTGGGCAGGTTCGCCAAGGAATGCGATGGGATGTTTAATGCGAGGGTAGCCAAGGCGTCTGCTATGCCGTTCTCATTGCATGGCACATGTTGCACATCAGTGGTCATGAATTATTTCAATAAGACCTTTGCTAGGTAGCAGTAGGATTGCAGATGTGTAGCCTTATAGGCGTAAACTTCGGTGATTTGATTCACAACTAGTTGTGAATCTCCCCAGAATGCCAGGTGTTGTACATGCAGTGCGTAGGCAGTTAAGAGGCCTCTGAGTAGACCCTCATATTTCGCCACGTTGTTAGTGCACGAGAATGTGAAGAAAAAAGTAGACGGGTACATTTTCCTAGAGAGGATAGTGACGCTACCTCCTTACATGGTTGAGGCATCATCGAAATGTAAGGTTGCATCAAAATGTGGTGGGACGATGGTGACATTGCTTATGTATTCGTCTGGGAACTCGATGTCGATAACCACCTGGTCATCGACTGGTGAGGTCGTGAGTTGGGTCACTATGGCTTGGCCTTTTGTCGACGATTGGCTCACATAGCATAGATCAAATTATGCAGTTATGGCCTTCCATCGAGCTATCCTGCTGCCTTCGTATAGGTTACTGGTGATAGCTCGAAGTACATTGCTTTTGCAAATGATGTTGGTTGTGCTGCAGAATAGGTAGTGCCACCACCTTTTTAGCACAAACACTAAGGCTAGGCAATTCCTTTCCACCTTGTTGTATTTTTTCTCATATGATATTAGTGCATGGCTCAGGTAATACACTGGTATCTCAGAGCCATCATCTTGCTTTTGACATAGCAGTGCTCCTATGGATGCGTCGGAGGTGGCGAGGTATATAAAGAAAGGCTTGTCCCTCTGCGGTGGGTACACTGTTGGTAGGTGGGAGAGTTCCTTCTTCAGGTTGTCGAAGGCTTGTTGACATTGAACTGTACCCTTGAAGTCAACCCCTTTTCTCATAAGATGTTTCATGGGGTGTAACTTATCGGTCAGTCTGGCTATGAACCTTCGAATAAATCGCACTCTGCCTTGTAGACCACGTAACTCTTTTAGGTTTTTGGGGGGCGCTAGGTTAATGATAGCTTTGACTTTGTCTAGGTCCACTCGTATTCTAGCCTCCAATACTAGAAACCCTAACATGTGTCCGGTCTTTACTCCGAAGACGCATTTCTTAAGATTGAGATGCAAGTCATGCCTTTGACAGCACTTGAGGACTAACTTTAGGTCGCGCAGGTGATGGGCCGCCTCTTTGGACTTAACTGCTATATCATCTACGTAATCATTTAACGTTTCTAGGATGTGGTTACTGAAAATGTACATCATGGCAAGCTGGTATGTTGCCCCAGCATTCTTGAGCCCAAAGGGCATCATGATATAGTAGAAGGTTCCCCATGGAGTCATGAAGGTTGTCGACAGTTGGTGTTCCGGGTTGATGCGGATTTGGTTGTATCTAGAGAAGCCATCCATGAAGGATAGCAAAACATGCCCAGCCGTGGTGTCGGTGAGTTGATCAATGTTTGGTAGTGGAAAGTTATCCTTGATCGTTACCTTATTAAAATCTCAGAAATCTATACACATTCATATCCTTCCTATTTTCTTCAAAACCACAATGATGTTGGACACCCACTCTGAATAGTCAACCACGTGGATGAAGCCTGCTCAGTACAACTTAGTGATTTCCTCCTTCACGACTAGCGCGATTTCTGGCTTGATTTTACATGCCTTTTGCCTGACTACCTTTACGTGGGGGTCTAGGATGATATTATGCTGAATCAACCATGGATCTAGACCTGGCATATCTCCATATGACCACGCGAAAACATCAACGTGTTCTTGTAAGGTTTTAACTATGCCCTCATGTATTTGTGTATATAGTAGATGAAACATCACAAAATTTTGAGCTTAGTACTTTTTAAAAAAGAATCAAGCTAAGTCATGATGCTCCCCAGCATGACTAAAGCTTGAGAACCCCACAAAGAGCTTCAAGAAGAGTCAAACTCAACGAGGAGCAGTTCCTCGGGACCCAGCGACGACCACGACAACATTTGCTATCAAACCTGGCAACTTCGGAGCTTAAAATACTTAGTTTACACTAAGTATGTATTCTCAGCGTATACGCCTGATGCTCACAGTGTCTATGCCCAGCGTATACGCCCCAGATTGCATGCCCAGCGTAGATGCGCAGCATACATGCCTCCCACGTATGCTCAGCAGGTACGATTGATGCATACGCCCAACATGCAATCCTTGAAGATGGCATGGAAATAGCACTGCAGAGCAAGACTTGGTACAAGGCAGCAACTCACACAAACAAAGCAACCATTAGCGTATACACCCAGCGTACACGCTCGGCATCCATCAGCGTATATGCCCAGCATATACGCCCAGCAATCATGAGCGTATACGCCCAACGTATATGCCCAGCATCCACAGCGTATACACCCAACGTATACGCCCGCCTGATACAGCGTATACACCCAGCAAATGTAACATGTACACTTGTAAATTTTATTCTTTCGCACTCGGTCAACATGCCACATGTCACCCTAAACCTGTATAAAAACCCCAATTTTTCACGAGCCCAAAGACGGTTGGCAAATTTGAGCAAACCAGAGAGAAAATAGAGACGCTAAGAACCAGAGCGGAGAATCTAATACGCTGGACTTCAACCCTGTACGCTGAGCATATAGCCTCTACGCTGTGCTTACGGTTTGAACCAGCCCACGGTCATCCCTACATCCACCGGGGCTATTCGTTTGCCTTATGTCAAAGCCACAACTGCATTAGATCGGTGCATTGTAACTCTCATTTTGAAATAGCATTGTTACATTTTCTTCTTAAAATCTGTTATAATTTTGCATTAATTGCTACACATATACTATTTACATCCTTTCTGTTTACGCTTCGTTGGCATCAGTTACGCTGTTTATGTTCTACTTTATGCCTGTTACGTCGTTTACATATAACCTAGTGTATAGCACTTTGGTGTACGTTTGGGGAAATCCTTGCCTAATCCACATGCGGACCACTCAAGGTACTCTGCCTTCGTTAATTCCAGCTTGCCCTCAAGCGATGGTAGGGTCTTCTGTGTGTGTCTGGAGATCTCCCGGTTTCTGTTTCCTTCTAGCCAGAGACCGACGATTTCGGACAGTACAGAAATTGACGCTAGAAGGAGGGCCTCTGCCTAAAACTTACTGTGCTTTAGAGCTCTTAGCATCTACACTGTTGAGTATACGTCGACTCTTTCTGCAAACCTCCCAACATTTACGCTGCTCAGTTTAAAACTTACAGTCTGCAAACTATCCAGCGTCTACGCTGCTCCGCTTAAAGCTTACCATCTGCAAGTCTCCCAGCATCTACGCTATTAACCATACGCTGACTCTATTTGCAAAATCCCTAGCGTCTACGCTGCCGAATATACACCACACACACGCTACGCTGTAGACTTTGTCTACGCTACACACAGAGCTCTGTTTATGCTGTTGACATATATGCTGCACGCTTTACACTACAGACTTTGCCTACACCATGCACAAGACCCTGTTTACGTTGCTGACATATATGCAGTCGCTAAGTTTACCCTGCACTCTATACGATGACCCTGTACACACTGTACATAAACTCATTTATGTTGCCGTCCGTATACGCTACACTCTGTATGCTATAACCCCGTTTACGCTGTACACTGACACTGTATACACTGCTCAACGTATACGCTGTACGCTTTACGCTGTAGATTCTCTATGCTAACACTATACGCTGTATACCTATATGCTGTCTACACTGTCATTATACGCTGGTCGTTGAAGCCTATACACTGAGACCCAGTCTATACGCCATGCGTCACAAACGTAGGTTTACGCCGCACTAAGTGCACCAATTTGATATCCCTACATTGTGCAACATTCTCAACTGTTCATCATGAACACCGCAAACACCACTGCTACAACCACCAAAGTCACCAACATTGTAGGCACCATGGCTGTCCAACAGCCCGCGGTCCAACAGCCCACGGTACAACCCATAGTGGGGCCTCGTCGGTCCCTTAGGTTGCAAGGGAGGAACCTATCGTCTAATATCATAAGTCAAGAGTAGTACAACTTCATATGCGTGAAAATACAAGCCAGCCTAGCTGTGGACCGAGCCGAAATGGAAGTCAAGAGGCAATATGAACTTTTCTACAGAGGAGAACAAGAGTTCATTCCTTCCCCATACGACATCATCCCTCTTCCAGAGCCTTATGCTAAGCTCATCACACAACTTCTCCTGCAAAGGAGCCAGTCGCTAGATCAGCCAATAGTAAATCCTCAACCGGAAGAGGAGGATGAGTTCACAGCTCAATCTGAGCATGAAGACTCATATCACACCCTTAGCCCACAAAGGTATATAAACCCGTTGTTTCACCCATTCACGGGTGAAACTTCATCCCTCCAGCCACTAAACATCATGCAAGTGCATGCACCTCAACAAGACGCAGCCGCACTCGTTCCCATTCCTCCACCAACCGACATTCAAGTCCACACGCGTCCCCTCGCAATTCCTCCCGCAGCCACGACACCCCCGTTCTGACAAATGCAACCCCCTTAAAACAATGTAGGAGTGACCTTCCCACGCCGCAAGATAGGGATGCCGCATGTGATATCGGCATCTAAATTTGCCCATTATATCCCCCGGGTCCAAACTCAGAAAGCCCCTGTTACTGCTGTAACTCAACAAGTTTAGGGGATTCCTACACAAAACATGACCGGGCAATGGGCAGCAATTGGTGCTTAACCACATCAACCCCCTCACTACAACATGCCACCTTACACAATTCCATCGGTTAACATCCCCCAAACACAACCACAACAACAGCAACCCCTCGCCCACAATATGCTGCCTCTGATACCGCATGCTATAAATATTCCACAAGTACAATCGCCAACTACACAGCTTTCAGCCTTCCAACCTACCATCCAACAATCTAATCTATATACTATACCACATCCCCAAGCTGCCACCTCACCTAGCGCTCAAGACTGGGCGGATGCTAAGAAATTAATGCAGGAACTAACTGACGAGGTCAAATGCCTCAAAACAACCGCCGACGGAGAGTTGAAGGTAGTGGACTTTTACCACGATGACCCCATCAGCTCTTCTGTTCCACCCCTAACCTTACCCAAATGTGTATCATTGCCTACGTTAACTAAATATAATGGGGAGACAGACCCCAATGCTCACCTTATAATATTTAGACTTGAATGTGCATTACTTCAGGCATGGCCACATGCCATTTTGTGAGTGTTCCCTATGTCTCTCATAGGGAGAGCACGTGATTGGTATCAGGCCTTACCAGGAAACTCGATATTTTCTCTAGAGGAGTTGTTACATCAATTCGTTACCAGGTTCAAGTATAACTTGAAACCTGAGGCAAAACTTGACAATCTTATATAGGTCAAACAAGCACCTCTAGAACCCGTACAAAAATTCATTCAAAGGTGGAGCACTGCTCTGAATGAGCTACACGAGCTGATCCCCCAGACGTATCTGCTCACTATTCTAAAGGGGTCTGTCAACGAGGAGGCGGCCCAAAATAGCCATGATCTTGCGTATTTAGCCTTTAAGAATCAACACAGTAAAAAAGATAAAGAAAAGGCTAAAACAACTATAGCAGCGTGGTAGAAACACAACAAGAAAAAATGGGACAACAAAGAAAACTGCCTATTGCCCCTACTAATTATACTAAACCCACTCCTGCGACCACACCAGAATCNTCCCCTACTAATTATACTAAACCCACTCCTGCGACCACACCAGAATCATCCTCGTCACAAAACCCAACGCCGAATCGTACAAGAAACTTCGAGAGGAAAGAACCATCCCAATACATACCACTACCTATGAAACCATCGTAGTTTTTTGACCAACTCCTGAAGGCTGGGTTAATGAAACAAAAATAGTTATCCCCTGTTGCTATCCAGAGAAATGATTGGTTCTATTAACTGGTTCAGAACCCAAGCTTAGCAATGCTGGATGAACCCCCAGTACCAAAAGGTTTTAGAATGGATCGCTTCTGTGACTATCACCAACGTAATGGGCATGGCACGGATTATCGATGGATGTCAGATCACTTTTGACGAGGCCAACCCGTTCTAACCGCAAAACCAGGCCATGGATGTGTATAAAGACTCTTTGAATACCAAAGAGGCACCGTACGTTATTAACACAATCTACCTAGATAACGAACTTGAAACACCTAGCATTAACATTGTCTACTCTGACCACGAGCAACAAAAGCCTAACAAGCCATTTGTAGTGCGTATTCCTCCCACTGCATCAACATCCATGCCTCAACCATCGTACACCCCGCAGCAGCCATATATCGTCCGAGTGCCCCCCGCCGTAGCAACTTCTAACACCCCGACCCGCGAAAAATGATACGTGGTATGTGTACCTCCCGTTGCTACTATTGCAAACTCACCAATCCCTCCTATTTGGCCTGCCCCTTACGTAGTCCGAGTACCACCCATGGTCGCAACAGCGGAGGCACAACCTCCAGCTAGGCCAACCCCATATGTTGTTAGGACACCCGAAATTCCTAATGATTACCAATCCTCCACCTCGCAAATGCAAAGTAAACCCAGTCCCTATGTCATCAAGGTGCCTAGCCAGTCTGGCACCCAACCACAAGCAACTATCCAAACGCAACCCCATCCTACTCCATACATAGTACGAATCCCAGGGCAACCTGAGGCCTCAAAACCAACCGTGCCCCCGCGTCACACATGAGAACGCTTAGCAGATAAGGTTACGTGCAAATGCCTGGAAAAGGAGCGTCAACGGCTAGCCTTAGGGCCTCCTAAACCTACTCCATTAAATGCAACACCCATGACACAACCCAACCACAAACCAAATATAGGTCACAAGGGGAATCATCTAGAAAACATGATACGCCCGAATCAACAATTCCAAAAAAAAAATGATAAACCAACAATGCACGAAATAAAACTGCTGGGCCCAATGAACCAAGTCACTGCTGATAAACACACGCCCAAAAGTAGAGACCTAGCAACAGCCCTAACATAGGTCACACAAGCGCTCAAACAAAAGAATACTTCACTGAGCTTATATGACCTAGTTTTAACATCCCAAACGCATCACGAAGCTTTGGTGCGCATGTTAACATCTATCCCAGCAAGTGAGGACTTGCCTCCAAACAAACCATCAATTCATGCGGTGATGTACTCGCCTCAAGGATCAACTTCCAAGCCACTAAGTTTCCACAATAACAACATCAAGTTGGATGAGAAAATGGGAGGGGTAACAACTGCCCCTATGTTTATAACAATAAGAGTAAACCAATTCAAGATACATAGGGTCCATGTAGATGACGGAGCTGCCACAAACGTAGTCCCATATCCCATCATCGAATAACTCGGGCTCACAAAGCTAATCAGGCCAACTGCCACCACATGCTTGAAATCATTCAGCGGGTCGCGTGTGCTAGTTAAAGGCACCGTGACCTTAGAATTCATAGCAGGGGATCAATTCCCCACATCCGCCGACTTCGTAGTAATCGATGAAATGCCAGGATTCAACCTAATATTAGGAAGGCCCTGGTTAGCCCAACTGAAAGCAGTCTCATCCCCTATACACCAAGAGATTCATCTACCTTATGAAGGTGGCAAAATTGTCATACACAGGGAGGCTGCTACACCCATCATCTCGTCGTACATAGACATAGACCAAGGTTCAGAAGTTAAGCTCGAAGAGCCTAGATAGCATGACATAAATGAACAACAACTGGCAGGTGGTAATCCTTTAAAAATAGAAGAAAACCCACCCAATATAGAAATACCTGGGCTAGACATTGTACATACACAACCTCACCTAGAAACCACAACTGACACATAAACCGTGATACATGCAGAAGCGTAAGAAAACACTAACGTAGAAACAATTCTATCAGACGTACCTTGGGCTGAATTACCATTCAACGTGATCAGCGAAGGGGACGCTGAATATAGAATCATACCCGCTAACTCTACTCCCAACGTTAAAATGCGAAAAGTCAAACAATTATTAAACTGATAAATAAGAAAACAAACAGTCCAAAATGACGTTAAACTACAACTAGTCTGGAACGACGTTAAACTATTATGTTCGCAACGACATAAAACTAGCCACGATTAGAAATGGTCGATCAACCGAGAAATCTTCCCATGTCATTCGAAACATTCCTCGCTTACGCTGGGGCCCGAAATGGCCTTAAACTACGCATGTGGCCTGAAATGGCCTTAAACTAGTACGAATCTAGCCCGAAATGGCCTTAAACTACGCATGTGGCCCAAAATGGCTTTAAACTAGTATGGATCTGGCCCAAAATGGCCTTAAACTACGCATGTGGCCCGAAATGGCCTTAAACTAGATCATCAACCTATACTTTGTTTTCCTCTTTCATTTATCATTATACTCCAACTTATAATTACATCCGCGCATTACACTTAAACCACAAAAAACAAACCAAAACATTTTACATTGCCGTGTCATGTTTGCAATTAAACTCAAAATCAACAAAAAAAATTTTTATACATGAAATGATGTACAAGTACAAGAGTAGCTGATTTCATTCATCTCAATTTACAATTCCTGTATAAATTTGAGTTAGAATAATTTCACAATGAAAGCTAAACATCAGAGATAGAAGGATCATTCCCTTTGGACCCGCTAGCATCATGAACCCCCACTCCACTGGGGCCAGCTTCCTGAACATCATCATCGCCTTGATCCTATAAAATGCAAAGGGAAGAATCAATATAAAGATGAAAGAAAAAACTTTCAAACATTATGCAACGAACAAATTTCATACTAAAAAACTACCTACCGTAGGGAATCCCCTTAAGCTGAATTCCAGTCGGCGAAGGATTTCCTCTTTTGAGACACTGGTCCAATCAGTCCCATCGAGGCCTAGGTCGACATCTGCCAAGGCCTTCCCCTTGTCAACGGCTGACCAGGTAGGATGCTTTAAAGGGAACTCACCCACAGACACCTCCCCAGAAGTAGTTGTAATCACCCTTGTAGGCGATTCCATCTCAATAGTTGTGTTTTGAGCAAAAGTATCGAATGTAGAGCGTAGACCCAGACCCTCCACAAACATCTCAAGCTAATGCTTTTCAATAGATACCTCTTTCAATGATTTCTTATAATTATGCTTGTGGTTCTTTTCATCCTGATCCCATTTGCATACCTTGGAAGCGAAAGCTTTCCAATCTTGGCACTTGAGATTTAGCAGATCCACCTGGGCCTTACACTCTACTAGTCTTCGTGTCAGTGACGTGTGGTGGTTAAGTAGATTCCAGTATCTGGTATACGTGACCTCGGAAGTCCGCCAAGAGCGATCACCACTTAGTTTAGCAGAGGCGAACTCATACCAAGCCTTGCAATCGTCACGCTCAACTAACAACTCGGAAACTTCCTTCTCCTTTGTTTGAAGCTGCAACCACAACTGTTTGACGGAACGCCTATAGGTCCATAGTGATTTGGCGTTGTGAACGAGACCTTCCACCACTTTGTCATAAACTGGCCTTGGGACCTGCTCGACTTCTGGGGATAGTGTGGGCAAACTCTCTATGCTAACTGTCTCGGAAGGATCCCACCTCAGTTTAGCACCTATGCACATGAAAAGAACAAACGCTAAAATGACAAAAACAAGGTGTGAAACTCTAAAATTGCAAACAACTCGAAACATATATACCTATCTCAGGGTGGACCTCCTGAATTTGTTCAACAACTTCCTCAGCGATACCAGCCACAAAATCCATTTTACTCGGCATCTCTATCCAAGTAAATGACCCACGAGTACGAGATGGACTAACATCCGCGGTTCTTTCAGGGGGAACCGTTTTCATGGGCATGTCCAGTCGCATTGTTCTGGTCTCACTACCTTCATCTGGAAGGGATGAAAAACATAAAAATAAACCACCATAGAAACAACAACTCACAAAGCGGTGCAATAAACTAAAAGAAAACATACTGTGTTCCCTGTCCCCTTTTGGGTTTGGAGGGTCACCAAGGTCCAACCTTTCCTTGAGGAAGCTACTAAACATTTCATCGACACCACTCTGGTCATCCACCAATTCGGTCTCCATGGTGTCTTCTCGTAGCTCCTCCATTTTTTTCATCTGATCCTTGCCGGCCTCTTCCTCATTGGTCAATAACTCCATTGTAGTTTCCTCCTCTTCAATAATAGTCTCTAATTCCTGCCTTCTCACTTCTCGAGTTAGGTCTAAAGGTATCAGTCACACATAAGTGGTCAAAGTAAAAATTATGAATAAGAAAAAAATCATAAAGCAACAAGTGTACTAAGTTTACTTACCTCGGGCAGGCATCTTGAACCGTATATGCTTAACCCGTGGCTCGTCCACATTTGAGGCCTCCTCGGTTGAACGTTCACGCTTTGTTAGCTTCGACTTGGCCTTGCCAATGGTTTCTTTGATGACCCGTCCTACTCTTTTCGCAGTATAAGGCACATCATCTGGTTCCAACCCCACACTATCACATGTGTGGATTGAGGTACCAGATGATCCCCTTGTCATGATAGATACGGATTCATCAATTCCCTCAGGCGCATCTTGGGACTTGGCTGTTTCAAACAAGTGGTTGATCCACAAACGAGATAGTTGATCGCAATCCCGCAGAACATACTTGTTATCTACACAAAATACTAGAAACTTGGCTAAGTGGCTAAGGTAACCGACAAGGAATGGAAAAGTAAAGTAAGACTGCGCCTCGACATTCGAATGCAATCGCACTATCTCTTTGTGAGGGCCCGATAACAAAAATTGGGTCCAGTTATAACGCATGCCAATTTCTAGGACGGTTCGCATAATACGTACAGCTTCGATCCCAAGACTCTGCACTTGGGAAAGGGATTTAGGGAATACCTGTGCCCTAAATAGGGGATATAGTTCATTAACTTCTTTAACCTTTGACTTCCCCTACATAGGGAATCCCTTGGCACCCTTGGTAACGCCCAACCAGTTCTCTAATTCATGAACCGTATGGAGCTCTTTATGAGCCATGTCTAAAACTACATTTATACCATCCATCGGTACACCAAACAGGTTCGAAAAGAATTCAGGCAACAGATGGAAAACTATCTTAACACCCTTAATCCGGGTGTTGTAGTAAGAGACAGACTCATTGAAGGAATCTATGATCCTGATCATTTCTGCTATTGACACATCAGGGCTCGGGGTCGTGAAGAGCTCTACAAGGCCGGCATTGTCTAAACAACTAACGATGGATGGCGGGGCATGGGTCTGCAACCATTTCTGAGCCTTACTGATCTTCCCAAACTTCATGGAGAGAGTACTCTCAATTCGCCTATTTGTGACAGGGTCTCCACTAGGAGGGACATCAACTGTAAATATAATTCGAAATCATCATATTAGTATAGCCCCCGGCAGTTGAACAAACATGTTAACACATCTAGAAAACATCGTCATTGACCTTCAGTTGTGGACTTAGATATGCTACCCAATTTAGAGTCACGGGGAAGGATTGGTCCTTTATGCGACCAATCTCCATGCAACCATCCACGAGCTTGGCATAGTGCGAATGCTCTAGAGAACCGTTTGTGAAAGTGGATGATATCACCCTTGGTTTGAGCTAATACAGCTCCACGAAGGGTGGGACCCACCATAAAGGTCTCTAGAGCGGTACGAGCTAGAGCAAGCCCATCATCCTCAACGCATGTTCTGTCTAGGTTGACTCGGGGCCTGCAAAAGAACGTTTGTCAAAATAGAAGCAAATGCCAAAGGACATGAAAAAAAGAAACATCAAGCTTAAATGATCGTACCTATCCACCCGGTACATGGTGCCAGGAGGGTTTTGGAACAGCATGTGCGCATGCGCAGCTAAAAATAGGGTGTTGTTGAGATAGTCCTGCCCTTGTGGTAATTGGGCCCACACGTGCGTTAATGGGCGTGTAGACCTGGGCCCGCTGGAAGAACCGTCCTCAGTTACAAGCGACCCCTTGTCAATGTCTTCCATGAAGATCGCGACACCCTCCGAGGCTCCTGGCAACATGGCCTCAAGCACGCTCTGTGCCACCACTTCACTTAGGTGCGACTAGACAACCACTTTAAACCTGTCCAGGATGAAGGCTAGGAATTCACGCACCCCTTCTCTAAACCTGACCCCATTGTTGTCAATAGTCAGATTCGGAGTAGGTTCCTCGGCCTCAATGGGGCCAAACCACGTTAATACCCCAACGAGCTTAACAACTAGGAGAAAAGGTTTAGTGTCCTTGCAAGCAACCAAAATGTCATGGTAAATTAGCCATACATGAAAATGGCATGAAAAACAAAATCTCATATTATGGGCTGACACTTAGAAAAATTACTAATTGTTTATGCTCGACGTATACGCTGGGCGTATACACTGTCAAAACTGTTTACGCTCGGCATATACGCACAGCGTATACACCGTCAAAACCGTATACACTGTGAAAACTATTTAGGCTCAGCGTATACGCTGGGCGTATATGCTGTAAAACTAGTTTACGCTGTGAAAATAGTTCTCGCCCTAAAAATAGGTTTACGCTATACACCGCCTGAAAAAGAACAAACTGTTCATGCACAACGTATACACCGTAAAAACCCTCAGCGTATACGTCGTAAAAGCCTCCAACGTATACGCTGTGTAAATAGTCTACGCTGAATTTTGTGCAAATAGTTTACGCTGAACACTATGCAAATAAGTTTACGCCAAAAACAGTTCACACCATACGCCATGAAAACAGGTCTACGCTGTACCCCACTTGAAAAGAATTAACTGTTTACGCTCAGCGTATACACTTTGAAAATCATCAGCGTATACGCCGTGGAAACCACCAGCGTATATGCTGTGAAAATAGTCAGCGTATATGCCATGAAAGTTGTCTACGCCTCATAAAATCGTCTACACTTCATGCCAGTAAAATCGTTTACGCTGTGCATTGACAAAGCAGATTACGCTACAAATAACTTAGTCTATGTACAGTCTACACCGGGCGTATAGAAACCCTCTATGCTAACTCTCTACTTCGGGCGTATACGCCGAAACCCTCTAAGCTGCCAAGACTATCTATGCTACGAAACATGTACAGATGAAAATAACTAACAGAGGCAGGATCAGAGCCTACTTGTGTGATGATCTAGGCCACAATGGAACCCTCGGCCTAAGCAGACACTGCAGCATAGCCTTCCTCTCCTCCGCGAACGTCAGATTAGGTCCCTTCCTCCCCTGGCCTTCCACTTCATTGCCTTTGCCCATCTTAGCGTTCTTTACGTTGGGATTGACAGGTTTACGCCAGGGTCTGAGTCTCTACACTGACGCTTTGACCTCTACACAGGGGTCTGAGTCTCTATGCCGACGCTTTGACCTCTACACTCATGCTGAGCCTCTACACTGAGTTGGAATCTCTATGCTCACGCTGAGCTGGGATGTCTACGCTGACGCTTTGACCTCTACGCTCTGCGTTTACGCCAGGGTTTGGGGTTTATGCTTACACTCAGGGTTTGGGGTTTACGCTTACGTTGGGTCGTCTACGCTTATGCTTATGATCACTATCTACGCTTGCCTCCGGTTTACAATGTTTACAAATGATGCCCCTCCCCTTTATATAGCGCTTCGCCACCGCCGCCGCCTCCGCCGCCTTACTGTTTGTTGCTTTTTTTCACTTATCTTAATTAAAATTTGTTCAAAAATAAAAAAAAATATATTTAAAACAAAAAAATACTACCACATCCTGATTCCCTTGTAAACCAACTCCAGAAGTCCACATCGAACATTTTTGCGCGGACTCTCCTGTGCAAATTTTACGATAAACATACAACCCAGTATGGCCTTAAACTGCCATGAAGGCCCGGTAAGGCTTTAAACTGCCACATACAAACTCCCTTTGGCCCGGTACAGCCTTAAACTGCCACCCGTAGCCCGGTAAGGCCTTAAACTACCATGCGTGCCGGTGTGATGATAAATCACCATAACACATGTACACACGAGTTACACTACCAAAGAACATGGAACAATACTTGTTAGCTTATTCTGATCTTTGTTTATTGGCAGGAGCAAGCCCGATGGATTGTCAGCATCTATCCACACTGTTAATCATCGATGGGCCGTATGGAAAGATCGCAAGGGACATCGACATAAATATCATCCACTTAAGTTTATCAACGGACGACACAGTCATAGCCTCAACATAGCAAACAATAGATAATTATAAAGGTATGACAAAGCCCCTTGACATAGAAGCTGAAAAAATCACCGAAGACCTATTGACCGAAACCCCCATCGCCATGCCCAATGGAGAAATTAAAATATTAAAACTAAGTACATTACTGCAACCCCAACTGGCCAAAGACCTAGAGAATGTGCTTAGGGACAACATAAAGGCATTCGCTTGGTCGTACATGGACATGCTTGGTTTGGACCCTTGAATCGTCTAGCATAATATTATACTTGATCCAAAATTGAGGCCAGTGAAGCAAAAAGCACGAAAGGTTAAACCTGAGGTGGCATTGGTAGTTCGCAATGAGATCACCAAGCTTTATCAGGCTGGTTTCATTCGGGCTATCGATTACGTCGATTGGGTATCCAACATGGTCATTGTCTCGAAAAAGAATGGAAGTATTCACTTATGCATTGACTTCCAGGATCTAAACGTTGCAATCATAAAAGATGATTTTCCCTTACCTAGCATTGATCAACTTGTTGACTCGACCGCTGGGCATGCCCTATTATCTTTTATGGATGGTTTCTCAGGATACACCCAAATACGCATTAACCCAGAACATCAGCTCTGGGCTACCTTTATGACACCATGGGGAACCTTTTGTTATAAAATAATGCCCTTTAGCCTCAAGAACGCTGGGGACACATATGAACGGGCGATGAGATTCATTTTTAGCGATTACATGTTACACTCACTCAATGACTACATGGACGACATTGTGGTTAAATCGAAGACATCGGAACAACATGTACAAGATCTTGACTTAGTACTAAAACGTTGTTCAAAATATGAGCTGAGACTTAACCCAAAGAAATGCGTCTTTGACGTCAAGACATGAAAAATGCTTGGATTCATAGCCTCAGAAGCAGGGATACGAGTAGACTCAGATAAAGTTAAGGCAATAACAAACTTAAAACCACCTAACAACCTTACCAAACTTCAAGGCCTACAAGGTAGATTACAATTCATCAGAAGGTTCATAGAAAAACTAACAGACAAATTAAAACCTATGAATCACTTGCTACGCAAGAACGTCCATTTTGAATGGACTCCCCAGTGCCAAGTAGCATTCGATAATATTAAAATAGCACCTGCTAGATTACCCACGGTTTATCCACCTCAAAATGATAAACGATTTTACATCTACCTCGCCACTTCGGATTCGTCAATCACATCTATGCTTTGCCATAAACAAAATGATGGAACCGAAGTCCCTATCTATTACTTAAGTCATACATTAGTTGCCCACAAGAAAAAGTATAACGAGGTGGAGAAGTCATGTTTAGCTTTGGTCTTTTCTCTAAGAAAATGGTGACATTACCTCTTCCGTAATCAAGTTAACATAATTTGCAAGGACAATGTACTCATGCCCATCACCGAAAATATTTACGAGACAAGTCGGATAGCCCGTTGGAAAGCCATGATAGCCGAGTTTAACCTACATTACATAGTGCAATCATCAGTTAAGGGTCAAACCATAGCAAATCAAATGGCCACGTCACCAATGCACAATCAAGCAACGATAGAGCCAGAACTCCCGGATGAAAATGTAAGCACAATAGACATAGTACCCAATGACTACGATGCCATTCTAAACTTTGATGAAGCATCCACCTCTTGAGGGGGAAGTGCTGCCGCTGTCATCACCTATCCCTCCGGGGAGATCAAACCCTTTGCTTATCGTTTCAACTTTCACTGTACCAACAACATAGTAGAGTACGAAGGTCTCCTTAGAGGTCTCATGGCAGTACAAGCTTCAGACATCACACGGCTAGTGGTCAGAGGAGATTCACAACTGGTCTTAAACCAAGTCACGGATATTTATACATGCAAAGCGCAACATTTACAACCGTACTGTGACTTGGAAAAACACTTAATGAAGCAATTCGAAAACATTGATGTGCAACACATCTCTAGAAATGATAATACCATCACAGACGCACTGGCCACCTTAGCGTTAAACATATCACCTGACATGTTCCATACATTACCAAGCTCTATAATCAGTTGTGCTAAACCAATAACCAATACTTCTGATATGTTGCCAATTGCATCCGTTAGTACAACACATGCGATAGAATGGTATGATGACATAAAAGAGTACCTTCTACGTGGTGAAACACCGTAACAGTTAACGAATGCACAAAAGATGTAGTACAAAAACGTTCTAGGCAATACACACTGGTAGGGGACACGTTGTGTCGTTGATCCTACGAAGGCATATTGCTAACATGCGTTGGTAGTACTAATGCCCAAACCATCATTAAGCAAGTACACAACGGACTATGCGAAGGACATATAGCACCAAAAGTAATGGCAACAAAGATAAGATGTCTAGGATATTATTGGCCACACATGGAGTATGATTGTCTCTCCAAGGCTAAAACATGCAGTACCTATCAAAGACATAGTAATCTAATCCATGTCCCACCAAATGAGTTGCATATAGCAGAAATCACATGGCCCTTCCAAAAGTGGGGGTTGGACCTTATCGGACCAATAACACCCTCATCTTCTATAGGACATAGTTTCATCATAACTACAACAGAATATTTCACGAAGTGGGTAGAAGCTATGCCCCTTCAAAAAACCACATTTAAACATGTATGCAACTTCATTCTGGAGAATATTGTGAGCCGTTCTGGCATCCCCATGACTATCATCACTGACAACGGACCACAATTTAGCAGTGCTGAAATTAAAACCTTCTGTGAAAGCCTAGGGAACAAAAACTCATTTTCATCCCCTTACTACCCTCAGAGCAATGGGTAAGCAGAGGCCACCAACAAAACAATCATTACAATACTTAAAAAGATGCTTACCCAAAGCAAGAGAAGGTGGCACGAACAGTTAGTATGCGCATTGTGGGCATATTGCACGACACATCGAACTTCAACAAGTAAAACGCCATATAGTCTTGTTTATGTTTCAGAAGCTGTTTTACCTCTGGAACTGTAGGTACCATCTTTAAGAATCACACTTTCTGGACTCCTGGACGAAGAGAAAAACAATGATCTACGCATCATTGACTTGGATTTGGTGGAGGAGGAATGCATACATGCACTCGATCAGATCAAATGTTACCAAAAATAACAATGACAATGCCATCAGCACGACATTCATAAGCATCCCATCAAAGAAGGTGACTTTGTACTTAAGGCCATTCGGGAGCACCCGGACAAATTCTCAGCCAACTGGGAAGGGCCTTACTTGGTCACCAAAGCATACGACAATGGAGCATTCAAGTTAGCTGATATGGAAGGACATGAGCTTGCAAATCCTACTAATCACTTGTTCCTGAAACCGTTCTATATTTGAGTACAGGCCCAGGTACGTGCGAGTCCTGGTGTCACGACTATAAACTGATACCACAGGTCGTCCTGGAATCATGACGGTAAACTGATACCATAGAGAAGTCCTGGAATCATGACTTAAAACTGATACCATAGCTCGTCCTGGCATAGTGTCTGCAATGACAATAAACTAGCGCTTGTCTGGTATGACAGTAAACTGCCACAGTCTCACTTGCCGGAGTCCGCTAAGACTATAAACTAGTTTGCCTCTTCACGGTTCTCTAAGACTAGAAACTCGCAATGTACCATCCACCATGACGCTAAACGGGCAATGTATAATGGGTTATGACATAAAACTAACCCATGATAGTCTGCTAAGACTATAAACTGGCAAGTTCATCTCTGGTTCCTCAATGGTTGCATTCAAACTTCATCAGAATCGCTGCATCGCTCGCCATATGCCGATCCTACCAACATTGCTGCCATTCATATACAGTGCCTGAACTCTCATCCAATGCCTTCATTTCATCAGTAGCTATTTTAAGTCTAAGCTTGCTTATTCAGTCATGGTTTTCTTATTCTTTCAGAGTTGTGTTTGTAGGATGACACTCAGAGGCATTCGTACAAGAATGTACTTCGGCATAAGTAGCAAGGTGAGACGTTGTTCGTAGCACACATGGCAAAACTAAATCAAGCCATTCACCAGTACATCCCTATTTCCCGGTACATTTCCTATCTATTCATCGACATACTCTACTCAGCCACACCTTTGATACACCCAGTACACTCAAAACTTTGAGCATGCTGTTGCACACTATAACACCTTGAAGCAATTGCAACACACAACATAGCACTTGAGCATGAGTACAAGATCAAAACAAAGCTTCTTCCAAAAAAAAAAACAAGACGAGACGATAGTTGTCTTGAAAACCAATACTCATGTCAAAAAAAAATCGAGTGACATCCTGTTGCATGGCTTTGGCTCTCTGCCAATACGCTTCCTCCTAAAATACTAAACAAGGACCCTGTTCCTCCAAAGAATGCAACACATCATCACATGACTTTGGTCTCACCAACAAGTCCTCTTGGACACTAACAAGAGTATTGTTCCACCAAAGGATGCACATCGCATGCCTTGATTTCGAGTCTGCTAAATAATGGCTATTGACAAGGATCAGCATGATACACACCAGAGCATCCCCTTTACCAAGCACAATCCCTTGATCAGTTCTCAATCTCTACAATCTCCAGGTCCCTATCCAGCTACAAGTTTTACTTCTCAAATCCTATGTACTATTGAACACGGTGCGATGATGTCTAGTCACGCAGCAAAGGACAAAGTTTTCATCAAGTTGCTTGTGGTGTTTTGCACTTCTTTGTCGATGTTTCTCGGGTCGATTCCTCCAAGTGTCAACAAAGAGGGGCAATGAAATACCATAAAATTTTGAGCTTAGTACTTTTTAAAAAAGAATCAAGCTAAGTCACGATGCTCTCCAGCATGACTAAAGCTTGAGAACCCCACAAACAGCTTCAAGCAGAGTCAAACTCAACAACGAGCAGTTCCTCAGGACTCGACGATGACCATGACAACATTTGCTATCAAACCTGGTAACTTCAGAGCTTAAAATACTTAGTTTACACTAAGTATGTATTCTCAGCATATATGCCTGATGCTCATAGCGTATATGACCCAGATTGCATGCCCAGAGTATATGCCTAGCGTAGACGCCCAGCGTATACGCCTAGCGTACATGCCTCCCACGTACACTCAGCAGGTACGACTGATGCATACGCACGGCATGCAATCCCCGAAGATGGCATGGAAACAGCACTGCAGAGCAAGACTTGGTACAAGGTAGCAACTCACACAAATAGAGCAACCATCAGCGTATACGCCCAACATACACGCTTGACATCCATTAGCATATACGCCCAGTGTATGCCCCTAGCAATCATCAGCGTATACACCCAGTGTATACACTCAGCATCCACAGTGTATACGCCCGCCTGATATAGTGTATACACCCAGTAAATGTAACATGTACACTTGTAAATTTTATTCTTTCGCACCCAGTAAATGCGCCATGTGTCACCCTAAACTTGTATAAAAATCCCAATTTTTCACGAGCCCAAAGATAGTTGACAACTTTGAGCAAACTAGAGAGAAAACAGAGATGCTAAGAACTAGAGTAGAGAATCTGATACGCTGGACTTCAACCCTGTACGCTAAGCATATAGCCTCTACGCTATGCTTACGGTTTGAACCAGCCCACGGTCATCCCTGCATCCACCAGGGCTATTTGTCTGCCTTGTGCCAAAGCCACAACTGCGTTAGACCGGTGCATTGTAACTCTCATTTTGAAATAGCATTGTTACATTTTCTTCCTAAAATCTGTTATAGTTTTGCATTAATTACTGCATGTATACTGTTTACATCCTTTCTGTTTATGCTTCGTTGGCATCAGTTACGCTGTTTACGTTCTGCTTTACACCTGTTACACCATTTACATATAACCTAGTGTATAGCACTTCGGTGTACGTTTGGGGAAATCCTTGCCTGATCCGCGTGAGGACCACTCAAGGTACTCTACCTTCGAAAATTCCAGCTTGCCCTCAAGCGAAGGTAGGGTCTTCTGTGCATGTTCGGAGATCTCCCGGTTTCTGTTTCCTTCCAGCCGGAGACCGATGATTTTGGATAGTACAGTGTTGGCTTTGGCTTCCTTCGTGTGGGTTGGGGGATGGGCCTCTTGCATAGAGGACTTGGACCTAGTTTTCTTGAGATTAGGGGTAGGGGTCCTAGTGTTTGATTGTTGCTTGCTTGGTGTGGCCTTTGCTTTAGCTGTGGATGTTGTTCATTTTTCATTTATGCTCTTTTGCTGCCATTTGGTAGGCTTACCCATGTTGTTGGTAAGGTTGACTCTTGAGGGAGAAGAGGTTGAGACGTTGCCTACTGTTAGGCTCTGGGTAGGTGAGGGGTCATCGTGTGGTGGCACCTTTATGATAAATGGTAGTTTGGGAGGAGTTGTTGGTGTGTGAATAGCTTGTTGTGGAACCTTCATGATGAAAGGTTTCTTTGTGGTCGTGGTCAGTGTATCATGCTAGTTTAACATCTTAGTGGATGAGTGTAGTGGTACTTTGACCACGAAAGGTTTTCCAAGTGTTCGAGGTGGCACCTGGATGACAATGGAAGGCCTCTTGCTTGTGGAGGCGGAGGGGATCATTGCCTTGCTGAGAGGCACACATATCACAAAAGGTTGCTGCATAGGTTTTGGTTTGCTTCCTATGCCAATGGAGTTTATGACATAGGAGGCATCGTCTATACTAGGTTGATTTAGGGTGTTGATGTTCAATTGACCCCATTCTATCATTGTCTAAAGATCATCCTGTAAGGCATGACAGTTGTCAGTATTATGACCAGACATCTGGTGGTAGTGACAGAATTGATCTAATTTGAAGTGTCATGGGATCGGGGGCTCGTTTGGTGCTACTAAGGTGGGGTTCCTTAGTAGCTTGTAGTACTTGTTGTGTCTTCAGTGGGCATTCCCCGCTACTTGTTTGTATTGGATTTTCCCGATTTTGAGGAGTTTCTTTAGTAGTTTAGAAGGTCACGTGGGTAGTGACATATACTTAGAGCAATCCTTGTGCCAAAAGTTGGGCCTTGGGATGGCCCCTATCATTGCAGGTGGGTTGGTACTGGTGTTTGTTGTTTTTGTGCTTGTGGCTACAGTTTCTGGTGTTGTCTATTGTTTGGCAATGTGTTGGTTCTTGTAAGCCACATAGGCAGGATCATTGCTAGTTTGTGTAGCTTGTTCAATGTTCTTAATCTGTGTGAAGGCTTGGCTCAATGTTTGAGTGCTTAGGTAGTACAGTTTTGACTTAATGAAGTCATTCATGGCTCCCTTCAGAATCATAAGAAAATATGTTTCAGGGATGGGCTCATGAAGTTCGTTAAGAGCTACACTCCATCATTAGATGAACTTTTGCACAGGCTCAAGTGGTGCTTGTTTCACCTATATCAGAGTGTCTAGTGTTGCTTCAGGATACAGGTTGTACTTAAACCTAGTAATGAACTGGTGTAATAGACGTGGGTAATCTTTGTCAGGATATCAGTGCTTGTGTGCTCGTTGATACTTGGTGAGGGGCCGTCTGTCCCATGTGAGGGTGGAATGATGGGTTCATGTAGGCATGGGGAGTGAGGGTGTAATACGAATCCTCATGTTCAGATTGTGTTGCGAAGTCATCTTCCTCATCTTGGTTTTGGGGCTCCTCAATGGGTCACCATGAGTTTTGGCTCCTTTCCATAAGGAGCTGGGAGATGAGTTAGTGGGGAGGCTCAGAAAGGGGGATGATGTCATATACAGAGGGGACGAATTCATGACCTCCCATGTATATGCACTCAAAGTTTCATTTTGCCTCCTATTCTCTGGTGTCAAGGGGAAGGTTGGCCTAAATCTTCACACAAATAAAGTTGTACTATTCCTGTGTGAGGATTACGAAGGTGTGTACATTAGAGTTCTGAGATGACTACATGGTGATGTGTGATGGGGTAGTGTACGAGCTGAATAACAAGTGCCAAGTGTGTTTCGGGCTACGTNAAGTGTACGAGCTGAATAACAAGTGCCAAGTGTGTTTCGGGCTACGTGTGTAGCGTGTACAATGTGCAACATGTGCAATGTGACTGGACTATCTAGCGTAACCAACATCAGCATGACCAACATCAGCGTGACCAACAAGCAGCGTATGAATACTGAAAATTTGTCTAAGTGTCCAGCATGTAAACACTGAAAATTTGTCTAAAGTTTCCAATGTGTGAACACTAAAAATTTATCTAGGTGCGAATTACAGTGAATTTGAGTTTGAAATGGATGCATTTTGTGTGTTTTTGTTAAAAAAATACTGTAGCAGTACTATAGCAATGTGAGCACTATAGCAATGTGAACACTGTAGCAGTGTGAGCATTGTAGCGGCGTGAGCACTGTAGCAGCGTAAGCACTGTAGCAGTGTGGTTTCAGCACTTGGTTTGGGCAGCGTTTGAATAGGTAACTTGATCAGTGTTTTGATTAAATAGAAAATAAGTAAGGCCCTCCTTCTAGCACCATTTTACTATATCGTTTGAAATCTTCGGCTAGAGGCTTGAATGAATAGACGCTGAGAGATCTACGGACGAAATAGTAAGACCTTGCTTTCGCTTGAGGGCAAGTTAAAAATTAACGGAGGAAGAGTGCCTTGAATGGTCTACACATGGATCAAATGAGGACTTTCCAAAATGTACACAATTGTGATGCATTGGGTTATACGTAAACAAATGCAAAATTGAACATGTTTACATTGCTGGAAGCATGTCAGCGTGACTAACAAGGTATGACCTAAAACCAATGCAATTTTTTGACCTATGAGACCCATTTTTGGACTGGATCTACATGCCATGGATCATGAGGGTTCTGTGTGCCAAATTTGTATCGATTTGGATGTCGTTTTAGCTCTTTTTTAGTTGATGACGCTGGGCATTACGCTTTGCAGCGTTTGAAAAAGTAGCCCCAACATCACCAAGTTAAGATGGCACATTTGAGGCTTAAATTTGGAGTTTTTGAAGCCTAAGAACAAGTATGAGTGCTACTGGTCCTTAGGGGTTGCCAAAATGTTGAAGAAGTTCCCTAAAACTACTTTTTTTCATATTTTTGTTTGGTCATGATGTGGTTATGCTATGCAACGTCTGAAAAAGTAACCCCAGCGTCACCAACTGAAAATACCTTATTTAAGGCCCAAATTTTGATTTTCTGAAGGCTGGTAGTTATTGGGGGCCTTGGTAGAGGTCATGGGGGGTCCTTGTGCTCAATTTCAGCCTATTTTGGCTTAGTTTTGGGGCTCCAAAAGTTGGTGACGCTGATCCTTACGCTGTGCAGCGTCTGAAAAGTAACCCCATCGTCACCAAGTTAAAATGGCATATTTGAGGCCCAAATATTTATTTTCTAGAGGTTGGGAGTTGCTAGGGTCCTTGGTGGAGGTCATGGAGGATCCTTATGCTCGATTTTGGCCTATTTTGACTCAATTTTGGGGCTCCAAAAGTTGGTGACGCTGATCCTCACGTTGGGCAGCGTAAGCTATAGCGTGACCAAACTTTACTTAGCCAAAACCAAGCATTTTGAGCTCAAACATTTTGATTCTAAATTTCAAAAGTTAGTGTAGTTACTTATGGGACCTGGGGGAACCTTTCCTATTGAATTGTGAACCATCGGGGGCTATTTCGGAGGCCTCCAAGTTTGGTCATGTTGTATTCATGCTTGGGTAGCTGCATGACTTAGCTTGAATCTTGTCTGAAAGTGCTAAGTCAAACTTTTTGTGGTGTTTTCAAAACCCAAGAATTTCCTTGACCATGATGAATGTTGCATTTGTGGGGAACTGGTCCTCTGCCACGAAGTCTATGTGGACTGTGCCCTTCACTAGGATGCGTGCCCCGTTCAACAACTTCAAGCATGATGTCGTTGTGGGTTTGATCTAGTCGACCAAGCTCAACTTGTCCATAATAGGGAAGGGGATGATGTTCGTGGTAGCCCCATCATTAGCATTTACCCTTCGGATCTGATTTTGGCGGACCTGAATTATAATGAAAAGGGGTGCTGTAGTTACCTGGCCCCTTTTGGGATCTTCCCTAATGGCGTTGTCGCAGAAAGTGAGTTGAGACGGTTTTGGCTCTACAGGTGTGGAGGGGAGCCTGACTGAGTGGATCACTTCCTCTTCTGCTAGCATGTCTTTGTTGACTGGAATCGCTGTCAACATGCAGATCAGAGCCTCACGGTGTTGGACAAATGTCATGATCAGATCGTACAAGCTCAATGTAGTGTTTTTCTATTTTAGAGCTTGCTTGACCTAAGTGAGGGCATCCAAGAGGTCTAGTCCACCCTTCTGTTTAACACTTTCCTCCTCTTCTATTCATCCTAGAAGATGAATTTCCCAAGGAGAGGTGACTTCAGATCTAGGTTAAGACCCTTTTTGGCAGGGCGGCGTGGACTGTGCGGTTATAGCAAAGTCCCTCTTTGGTGATGAGGGCATGGACATAAGGGGTGAAGACATAGGCTTGGAAATACCAGGGACGGTACTTCCTCTTGATGTCTCATCTATGAAATGCATTTCCTATTCTTTAGGACAAGAAGGTTGTTCAACTATCTTATGCGGGATGGGGGCTGTCAAAGGAGTCGATCCCTTGATGATGAAAGGAGCTAATGACATTAACAAATGGGGCAGCGTAATTTTGCTAACATGTGGCGTGGAGATGGATGCCATGGAGGGACTCTTAGAAAAAATGGTTGTTACAAGCTTTAGCTACTCGCTAGTGGTGCTGGTGCACTACGCTAAGGCTCATGGACCACGAATGGCTGCTGGGGTGGCCTAGGATCACTGTCGATACTAATGGCATTGATGATGTAACTGACATTGTTGGCATTCAGGGGGTTTGTGAAGATATGCAGAGATTGGTTCTCAAGGCATACTGGGTTGCTTTCATCCAATACCAGTTTTCCCTCATTGATCAATCTCTTGATGTCATCCTGCAACGCCAGATAGTAAGTTGTGTTGTGACCACACCATTGGTAATAGTCACAAAACCTATCCAACCTAAAATCCTTAGGAACTAGGGGCTCATTGGGTAGGGCCAAAGAGGGGTTCCTAAGGAGCTCACAGTAGCATTGATGTCTCCTGATTCCTTCTCCTGACATATTCTTGTGTTGGATGGGCCCTGCTGCCAATAGCTACTTTAGGAGTTCTGAAGGCTTGAGAGGCAGTGGGGTGTACTTTGAGTGATCTTTACGCCCAAAGTTCAGTTTAGGTTGTGCAGATGTCTCAAGTGCAGGTACTAGAGGTTGCGACACATTGCCCTACTTAGGCATGAAATTAGCTGCAAGTATGGTCGATTTCTTGTTGTTCTTGTTACCATTGTTACTAGGTTTGGGCTTGGCCTTGGTCGCCACAGTGGCCACTATGGTTGTTGGGGCCTTACCCTTGTCCTTCTTTGTGAAGGTGTTTTTGTAGGCAATGTAGGCTAGGTCTTTGCTTTCCTTGACTACGTCCTGTATACTCTTAGTCTAAGCAAAGGCTTGACTAAGAGTGCAAGGGGTGAGGTAGTACAGTTTAGACTTGATAAAGTCACTCACTGCATCCTTAAAGATGGCCAGCAAGTGGGCCTCCACAATGGGCTCACAGATTTTGTTAAGGGTTTCACTCCATTGTTGGATGAACTTTTGGACTAGTTCTAGAGGATCCTGCTACACACTTATCAACTAGTTCAGCGTGGTTTCCGCCTTCAAGTTATACTTGAAGCACATCACGAACCAGGTCAGAAGCTACTCTAGAGTTGAAATGGATGAGCGTGGTTGCCCATGGTACCAATCCATGGCTTTCTTAGCTAGGGACATAGAAAAGACATGAATAATTATGTGTGACCATGTTTGCAATAGAAGGGATTTAGACCTAAAGGTAACAAGATGTGCATTGGGATCTCCCTCCCCATTGTACTTCATGAAGTGGGGGAGGGACATCTCTGGGGGTAACGTCAGAGCAGGGATTGTAGGGCTGATGGGATCATTATGGTAAAAGTCCATGACTTGTACCGTATCAGACCCAATAGCTTTGAGGCATTTTATTTCCTTGATGAGGGTTTGGATAAGCTAGAATGCTTGGTCCAGACCCTGTGACGTTGTGGACGGTTGGGGAACTGCCAAGGCAACTCCCATCTGTGGAATGGCAAGGGTGGTAGAATGACCCATCGGTAGTACTGTTGGGATAGGCCCCATGAACGATGCTGCTTATGTTGTCCACCACCTAGTAGGTGGTGCTGTTGGAGTAACAACTACGAGTTGGGCTGCTGGATAGACCACTTGTGTCATCGATGGAACACACCATAGCCCTGTGTTGGGTTGTACCATTTGCTGGGTTTGGTAGGTCTGAGGGTGAACATAATGAGACATTTGCAATGGTTGTGGAATAGTCAAAGAAGTGAGTGGGGTCCATCATGTGGATAGGTCCGGGCCCACTGCGGTGGATGGAACAGATGTGAATGTAGGTGAAACACCACAAAAATTTTGGCTAACACTTGAAGATAGAAATTAAGCTAAGTCATGTTGGTCTCAGCATGACCAAGCTTGAAAGCCTCAGAATAGCATCAAACGAAGTCAAAGCGAGCAAGTAAAAGTTCCCTGGGACCCATAGAAGACTACGAGGACATCTGGCCTCAAACTTGGCAAATCTTGAGCTCAAAATACTTGGTTTTTACTAAGTATGTATCCTGTACGCTGGCCTACACATGCCCAGCGTAAGGCCCAGCGTACAGCAACTTTTGGGGCTCAAAAACTCCTCAAAACATGCTAAAGTGGAGTGTCTAGACCCCCTAGGACCTTCCCCAGGGTCCCCAGAAGGTTGCAAGCACTTGAAGATCTGATTTTGGGCTCCGAATGATGGTCCTCCATTCCTGTACGCCCAACGTACACGCCAGGGTGTGGCCAGCGTAGACAGACTTTCGGGCTCCAAAAATGCATCAAAATGTGCCAGAATTGAGCGTCCAGACCCCCTGGAACCTTCCCCAAGGTTCCCAGTAGCTCTTGGACACTTGAAAATCAAATTTTGGGCTCCAAATGATGGTCTCCAATTCTTGTACGCCCAGCGTACACGCTGGGGTTTGGCCAGTGTAGACAGACTTTCGGGCCCCAGAAATGCATCTAAACGTGCCAGAACTGAGCGTCCAGACCCCCCAGGACCTTCCCCAAGGTTCCCAGCAGGTCTCAGGCACTTGAAAATCGAATTTTGGGCTCCGAATGATGGTCTTCCATTTCTGCACGCCCAGCGTATATGCCCGGCGTAAGGCCAGCATAGACAGACTTTTGGGCTCCAGAAATGCATCAAAATGTGCCAGAACTGAGCGTCCAGACCCCCTGGAACCTTCCCCAAGGTTCCTAGCAGGTCTCAGGTACTTGAAAATTGAATTTTGGGCTTCGAATGATGGTCTTCCATTCGTGCACGCCCAGCGTATATGCCCGGCGTAAGGCCAGCGTAGACAGACTTTTGGGCTCCAAAAATGCATCAAAACGTGCCAGAATCGAGTGTCCAGACCCCCCAGGACCTTCACCAAAGTTCCCAGTAGCTCTTGGGCACCCAAAAATCAACTTTTGACNGGACCTTCACCAAAGTTCCCAGTAGCTCTTGGGCATCCAAAAATCAACTTTTGACCTTGAAATGAAGCATTTTCATGTGTATACGCTGGGCACATTTTTGGCTTACGCTGGCATGCTATACGCTTACGCTGGCATCCTCAACGCTCAGCATCCACAGTGTATACGCCCAGCGTATACGCCCCGGCGTATACGCCAGAAAATGTAACACTTGTAAATTAAATCCGGCCAGATGTAGCGTATATGCCCAGCGTATACGCCCACGTGTCTCCAAACCCGATTTTCCCGGTAACCCTTCCCCTATAAATAGCCCAGTTTTCTGCATTTTCAGGGACAAAAATTTCTAACCAAAGCTTAAAACCCTCTACGCTGGAAGTCCTGTACGCTGACCATAGTCTCTATGCTCCACCTACAGTGTCCCAGCCAAGTCATTCCTGCACACGCCGGGGCCTTTCGTCCGCCTTGTGTCAAAGCCACAACTGCGTTTGGACTGGTGCACTTTGTAATCAATTCTTAATACAAAATAGTTTACATTTTGCTCTGATTTATTGCAGTTTTCTTCATTTTTCAGTTTACGTTTACAGGCTCATTTACATTATCATGCTTTTTTATGATTTACATTTAACGTGCATTGTTTACGTATAACCCAACGTGTTATAGCGGCAAACGTTGGGGAAGTCCTTGTTTGATCCGCGTGCGGACCATTCAAGGCACTCTGCCTTCGTCCGTTCCAGCTTGCCCTCAAGCGGAGGCAGGGTCGACTGTGCTTGTCCGTAGATCTTTCGGTGCTCGTAACGTTCCAGCCTTGCATCGACGATTTCGGTCGGTATAGTTTTTGGTGCTAGAAGGAGGGCCAAACTGAAACCCTAGCGTCTACGCTGCTAACAGACTACAGCGTCTACGCTGCTAAACTAAACCCCAGCGTCTACGCTGCCAAACTGAACCCCCAGCGTCTACGCTGCAAAACTGAAACCCCAGCGTCTACGCTATCTTTGTTTCAAATTCCTAGCGTCTACGCGGCTACAGTGCTTTTACGCTAGCTACAGTACTTTTACGCTAGCTACAGTGTTTTACGCTTGCTACAGTGCTTTTACGCTAGCTACAGTACTTTTACGCTAGCTACAGTGTTTTACGCTTGCTACAGTGCTTTTACGCTAGCTACAGTGTCCGGTGTATAGGCTTGCTACAGTGTCCGGCGTATACGCTGCTACAGTGTCCGGGCGTATACGCTGCTACAGTTCTCGGGCGTATACGCTGCTACAGTGTTTCAGCGTATATGCTGCTATAGTGTCCGGGCGTATATGCTGCTACAGTGCTCGGGCGTATACGCTGCTACAGTGTTTACGCTGCTACAGTACTGCTACAGTACCGCTACAGTGTTTTTTCAACAAAAACACCCAAAACGAGCCCGTTTCAAAGCTAAATTCGCTGCGATTCGCACCAACACGGATCACCTTGTCTAAGGCATACAAAACACACAACATAACGATTCCGAGATGACTTTCTCTTACCCGAAATCGCCATCCGCGTACGACTACGGTTCATAATTTTATACATAGCCAAATTTTCTCTCGTTTACATTGTACACGCTAGACACTTAGAAGAATTTTCAGTGTTCACACATCGGACACTCTGCACACTTAGCCTGAAACAGATTCGGCACTTGTTAGCTAGCTCATACGTTGCCCCATCACACATCACCATGGAGTCATCCTCGACCTCTAACGCATGCGCCTTCATAGCCCCCACACAAGAACAGTATAACTACATCTGTGTGAAGATTCAAGCCAACCTTCCTCTTGACACCATAGAACAGGAGGCAAAACGAAACTTCGAGCACATATACATGGGAGGTCACGAATTCGTCCCCTCTGTATATGACATCATCCCCCTTTCTGAACCTCAGCATAAACTCATCTCCCAGCTCCTTCTGGCAAGGAGCCAAAACACCCGGCGACCCATTGAGGAGCCCCAAAACCAACATGACGAAGATAACTTCGAAGCATACTCTGAACCTGAGGATTCACACCACACCCTCAGTCCCCATACTCACGTGAACCCATCGTTCCATCCTCGCATGGGACAGGCGGCCACTCACCAAGTGTCAACGAGCATACAAGCACCAGTATCCCAACAGAGATTACCCACCCCCATCTCCACCCAGTACATACCACACGTGCAAACGCATGGGGCCACTTTCACTACATCGGCCCCGCACATCCAGGGTGTCACTTCACAGTTTGTGGCTAGGCAAGGGGCCATACCCCTTGTTCAACAACCCACTCACTTCAATGTGCCACACCCCACAACCGCAACTCTGAACATCGCTTCACAGCAGCAAATGACAACCCAACAACCTCCCCAACCAACTAATCTGCCTACCGCTCAAGAGTGGGCAGAAGCAAAACAGATGATGCAAGCATTAGCGGATGAGATAAAGAAACTCAAAGCTAACAACACTTAACAAATTAAAGTACTTGATTTCTATCGCGACGATCCAATTAGCTCTTCAGTGCCACCATTAGCTTTACCCAAGGGAATCGCATTGCCCCAGTTAACCAAGTACAATGGGGAGGGAGATCCAAATGCTCACTTAGTTACATTTCGATCAGAAACTCTATTGCTTCAAGCTTGGCCCCACGCAATCTTGCGAGTGTTCGCTATGTCCTTAACGAGCGTAGCCTTAGACTGGTACCGAGCCTTGCCTCGTAACTCCATATCCTCTCTGGAGGATCTGTTACATCAGTTCGTTACCCGGTTTAAGTACAACCTCAAGCCTGAAGCCACACTAGATAGTCTGATACAGGTGAAACAAGCACCATTTGAGCCTGTGCAAAAGTTCATCCAACGATGGAGTGCAGCCCTTAACGAACTTCATGAGCCCATCCCTGAAAAGTATTTGCTTACAATTCTGAAGGGAGCCGTGAATGACTTCATTAAGTCAAAACTGTACTACCTAAGCGCTCAAACGTTGAGCCAAGCATTCACACAGATCAAGAACATTGAACAAGCTGCACAAGCCAGCAATGACCCCGCCTATGTGGCTTACAAGAACCAACACGTTGCCAAACAAAAGGCAACAACGGAAACTGTGGCCGCAAGCACAAAAACAACTAACACCAGTACCAACCCGCCTACAACAACAGGGGCCACCCCAAGGCCCAACTTTCAGCGCAAAGATCGCTCTAAGTACACACCGCTACCTGCGAGACCTTCGGAACTACTAGAGCACCTCCTTAAAGCCGGGCAAATCCAATACAAACACGTAGCGGAGAATGCTCGCCGCCGACACGATAGGTACTGCGAGCTACTAAGGAATCCCACCTTAGCAGCACCAAATGAGCCCCCAGTTCCACGACACTTCAAGCTAGACCAATTCTGTCACTACCACCAAATGTCCGGTCACAATACCGACACCTGTCGTGCGTTAAAGGATGATCTACAAGCAATGATAGAACGGGGCCAACTGAACATCAACACCCTGAATCAACCGAGCACAGACGATGCCCCCTATGTCATAAACTCCATTGGCATAGATAGTAAGCCTAAACCTGTGCGGCAACCTTTTGTGATTCGTGTGCCTCCCAGCAAGGCAACAATCCCCTCCACCTCCATGAGCAAGGGGCCTCCCATCGTCATCAAGGTGCCACCTAGAGCATCGACGACACCTTTCGTGGTCAAAGTACCACCACCACAGACGTCCGCTAAGACGTTAAATTGGCAAAATTCAATGCAACCCCAAGCATCGATGACACCTTTCATGGTCAAAGTACCACCACCACAGATGTCCGCTAAGACGTTAAACTGGCAAAATTCAATGCAAACCCAAGCACCGAAAACACCCTTTGTCGTCAAAGTGCCACCACAGACGTCCGCTAAGATGTTAAACTGGCATGTAGCACCAACGACAATAGCAAGAAAACCATTCATTATCAAGGTGCCACAACGAGCTAGTCAAACAAAAATGACACCTCCCAAACTACCATTTGTCATAAAGGTGCCACCACGCGATGGCCCCTCACCTACCCAGTGCCCAACCATAGGAAACGTCTCAACCTCTCCTCCCTCAAGAGTCAACCCTGCCAACAACACGGATAAGCCTACCAAATGGCAGCAGAATAGGACAAATGAACAACGAACAAAACTCATAGCTGAAACAAAGGACACACCTAATAGACAACAACTAAACACTGGGGGCCCTACCC
>MNCI01000270.1:567853-735265 GCA_015680685.1 Gnetum montanum
CGCCCAGCGTACACGCTGGGGTTTGGCCAGCGTAGACAGACTTTCGGGCCCCAGAAATGCATCTAAACATGCCAGAACTGAGCGTCCAGACCCCCCAGGACCTTCCCCAAAGTTCCCAGTAGCTCTTGGGCACCAAAAAATCAACCTTTGACCTTGAAATGAAGCATTTTCAGGTGTATACGCTAGGCACATTTTTGGCTTACGCTGGCATGCTATACGCTTACGCTGGCATCCTCAACGCTCAGCATCCACTGCGTATATGCCCAGCGTATACGCCCCGGCGTATATGCCAGCAAATGTAACACTTGTAAATTAAATCTGGCTAGATGTAGCGTATACGCCCAGCGTATACGCCCGGCGTAAGGCCAGCGTAGACAGACTTTCGGGCTCCAGAAATGCATCAAAACGTGCCAGAATCGAGCGTCCAGACCCCCCAGGACCTTCCCCAAAGTTCCCGGTAGCTCTTGGGCACCAAAAAATCAACCTTTGACCTTGAAATGAAGCATTTTCATGTGTATACGCTGGGCACATTTTTGGCTTACGCTGGCATGCTATACGCTTACGCTGGCATCCTCAACGCTCAGCATCCACAGCGTATATGCCCAGCGTATACGCCCCGGCGTATATGCCAGCAAATGTAACACTTGTAAATTAAATCTGGCTAGATGTAGCGTATACGCCCAGCGTATTCGCCCACGTGTCTCCAAACCCGATTTTCCCGGTAACCCTTCCCCTATAAATAGCCCAGTTTTCTGCATTTTCAGGGACAAAAATTTCTAACCAGAGCCTAAAACCCTCTACGCTGGAAGTCCTGTACACTGACCACAGTCTCTACGCTCCACCTATAGTGTCCCAGCCGAGTCATTCCTGCTTACGCCGGGGCCTTTCGTCCGCCTTGTGTCAAAGCCACAACTGCGTTTGGACCGGTGCACTTTGTAATCAATTCTTAATACAAAATAGTTTACATTTTGCTCTGATTTATTGCAGTTTTCTTCGTTTTTCAGTTTACGTTTACAGGCTCATTTACATTATCGTGCTTGTTTACGGTTTACATTTAACGCGCATTGTTTACGTATAACCCAACGTGTTATAGCGGCAAACGTTGGGGAAGTCCTTGTTTGATCCACGTGCGGACCATTCAAGGCACTCTACCTTCGTCCGTTCCAGCTTGCCCTCAAGCGGAGGCAGGGTCGACTGTGCTTGTCCGTAGATCTTTCAGTGCTCGTAACGTTCCAGCCTTGCACCGACGATTTCGGTCGGTACAGTAGGGATTCAAATAGAATTTGCATACGACTGTGAAGTAGGTATAGTATGAACATGCGGTAGGGTAGCCATGATTGGTGTGTGATGTGCTATAGGAATGGGCTGATGAACGGTTTGCAGAGGCATAGTTGCTACAAATGAAATAGGGGAATAAGGGTGTTGATACGTCAGGAAGGTGACATGGCTAACCATTGTAGCTATGATTGTAGGCTGCGGGAGCATAGGCGTGATCATAAAGGGAGGGGTGACAGCCAATGAATTGGCCCAAAAGGACTAGGTAGGAGGAATCGTGATGGGGTTGGTTTGGCCTTCCTCATTGGATTGGGAATCAAGTTCCTCCTTCCTATCTTGGAAGAAGTCATCCTAGTTAGACATTGTATCCTGTTGCTTCCTAAGTCTGGCAAACTAGATTAGCTAGTCTAGAACCCTTTGATTTATCTGTGTCAAAGGTATGGAAGCACCGGGAGTGGGAAAAAACTCCTTCCCATTACAGTAAGTGAACTAGAAGCTACGTTTTCCTTCGAATTCATGTACATCCAAAGGCAAGTTTTCCTGAACCTTTGCATAGAGGAAGTTATAGCACTCATATTGCTGGGTAAGCCCTTAGGTCCCCAGTTTTGGATCCTGATGGATCTATGTGTTTCCTAAGTCGGGTTGAGTAGTTGTTCGACACATGTGATGCCTCGAACCATGATGGGAACTTCAATGTTGAAGGTATTAGTAGCAGTGGTAGTAGAAGTCATTGTTACTAAGCTAGACAGTTTTGCAAATGTGAAAAGAAAGGAACCGTTGAAGCGCAAAGAAAGCTAAATAGTTTTGTAAAGGAGAAGAACAAAGAAATTGGAAAGCAATAAAAAAGGGCTTTATGTCTTGCCAGGCTCCCGAGGAACCGTTGAAGCGACTGATCTATACCACACGATGCGTAAACAACTGCAAAAGGGTGTCATGTTTACGCTAGTGCATGATAGGGTACAGAACGTGTTCAAGACTACCGTAAGATAGGCAAGTCAGCTGGCGACCAGAGGCTTTATGTCCTGTAGTGTTCTTAAGGAATCATCGAGTTAACCGATATGCACCGCATGATGTGTAAACAACCATAGACAGGTGTCAAGTTTACGTTAATGCGTATCAGGGTGCAGAAGGCTTACAGGACTATCATCACACATGGAAAGGGCACCAAAAGGCCCTCTTTCTAGCACCAAAAAAATTGTAGCAACCAAAAATGTCGACGGCTGGAAAACACTGAGAGTTTGTTGGTCGTTGACAGTCTTAACCCTATTTTCATGGGAGGGCCATGTTGGATGGGATGAAAATGGGTTGCCCTGAATAGTTTGGTTAATCAAACACAAACTTAGTCAGTGTTAATATACCCTTTTGAAACCAAATAATTTTAAAATGAGACTAATAGCGCGAAGTAATGGTTAAATGTAAAAGGGATGGAAAATAGTGTAAAAGGCAATAATAAGTAGGAGACAAAGTAAAATGCAGTTAGAAAAATGCCCCACTTCGAAGCTATGACTTCGCTGTACCAAGATGTATACAAATAGTTGCACAACACTAAGAAGTGCAGAGATCTCGAGAGTAACCAAGACGTGTAGAGCAGGATGGCTGTGTGCTTGAATGTGGACTCAGGCGTTAACAATGCAAAGTACTACCAAGGTGGTAGAGAGGAGTAGAACAAAATGTCAACTGAGAGTGCTAACTGTTTACTATGTCAAAAAGAAAGCTTACAATGCTCAAGGTTATAATGCTAACTTTTTGCTTGTCAGCCAAAAAAATTGTTAGTCGACCAGATTTTTCCAAAAAATTGAACCAGGGCCTTTCGAACGTTGCTCATTGGGATATTTATAGGACCAAGGGCACGTGAAAGATGCAGTTTGGATGCCATGTGCCATGGGCTCATGTTGACCTATCTATGCTGCACATGCCTGCATGACCATTGGGTGAGTCTACCATGTCGTAATTACAAGCCTGCCACATTGTAATTGCACTGTCAGAGCAATGATGTGATTAGGTGAAGTGCATTGATGTAGCGTAATTGCCTGCCATGCTTTGCTATGCTTTGTAGCATAGCATGTTTGGTATAGCATAGTATCTTGTCATGTTGTGCTACGCTACGCAGCGTAGTGTAGCATAGCGTAGCTGCTGGCTTGAAGAAAAAATTTGCGTTGTGTCCTACTGCACATGTTGGAAACTTTTAAAGTGCCCCGACTATTTATTGCATATTTGTTACACTGTGCTATGCTACGTGGTGTATCATAGTGTAGCACCTGTCCTTAGTTGCAAAAAACATAGCCAACCTGCAAACTTTTCCTTTTGCACTATGAAGCTTGTGAAGTTGCTAATCTTGCCCTTTGAGATGTCTTCTATCACTTTCATAGAATTGCTATGCCTCGCCGTGCCATGTAGCTTAGCATAGCGTAGTGGCCAACACGGCCTGCTTCTTTCCAAGTTCGTCACTTTCTGATCGAAGGATATATTGCTGAAGGACTTGAAGTTGGGCGAGGGAACTAACCATCTAGGTTTTTGCTACTCTATGTTATGCTTCGTGGCATAGCATAGTGTACCACTACACTTCTGCAAACGTCTTCTAAAGTTTTCTATGCTACATAGTGTAGAAAAACTTCTTGACTTAGAAAAATTGCTGAAGCATTTTGCATGTTCTAAGCATCACCAACAATTCCATGCATCGCTCCTAAGTGCGCTATCAGCTGGATGAACTACTCAGGTGGGTAGGCTGGGGAATCTGTTTATCCTGTTAACACCTAGGGTAGAAAACCTGCTAAACTAGACAGTTTGAACATCAGAGCATCCATCTCCTGAAGAACTACCATAATGATGCACGAATTGCAAAGACCTAGTGAAGCAAGCATGCCTTCAAATTTTGGGGTGTTTCAAATCTGAATCTTTGTTGTTGTAGTAGTGGCTGCACACTATTATTTGTGTCTTTTCTATGTCTCTAACAGGAAAAGATTTAGATTGGTACTACACACTTCCACATGCCCCCATCTCAACACTAGAGGAGCTTCTGACCTAATTCATGACCTGCTTCAAGTATAACTTGAAGCCCAAAGTCATGTTGGATCAGTTGATGGGCGTTAAGGAAGACCCGCTAGAGTTGGTTCAAATGTTTATACAGTGGTGGAGTGCTACCTTGAATAAGATCTATGAGCCTATCGCAAAGGTCCATTTTCTGGCCATCTTCATGGGGGTGGTAAATGATTTCATCAAATCCAAGTTGTACTACCTAGCCCCATGCTCTCTCATTTAAGCTTTTACCTAGACAAAGAACATCTAAGACATAGCCAAAGCTAGTAAAGACCTGGCTTATGTTGCATACAAAAATGCATATACCAGAAAAGACAAAGAGAAGGGCAAAGCCATAATGGCCACTGTGGCAAACAAGGCAAATCTCAATAGCAATAATAACAAAAAGGTGGCCACAATGTCAACTAATCCCATGTCTAGTTCAAGTAACATTGCCCAACCCTCCACGTTGGCACCAGAGGCATCAACCTAGCCTAAACCCAACTTCGAGCGTAAAGATTGCTCCAAATACACCCCTTTTTCCATTAAGCCTTTAGAACTCCTGAAGAAATTTTTGGGGGTTGGGTATATTCAACATAAAAAGATGTCTAAGGAGGCGACCAAATAGCATCAATGGTATTGTGATCTCCTTAGGAACCCCTCCTTGGCTATGCCCAACAAACTACCAGTTCCTAAGAACTTCAAGATAGAGCAGTTCTATGACTACCATCAAATTTGTGGTCATGACATGGATTACTATCTAGCATTAAAAGATGACATCCAATGGATGATTGATTAGGGGAAGTTAGTTCTAGATGAAAGCAATCGTGTCCACCTTGAAAATCAATCCATGTACTTCTACAAGGAGCCCCTCCTTGCTAACAACGTGGGGTACATTATCAACACGATTGGCTTAGATAGTAACCCATAACCACCATAGTAGCCATTTGTGATTCATGTGCCTCAATGTAGCATAGCAACATCAAAAATAGCAAAAAAGATGCCGCAACAGCCATTCATCCTCAAGGTTCCCCCTCAGACATTCGCCCTTGCACCCTTCATATTCAAGACTGCATCGTCGCTTGTGCTAACGCCACAAGAACCATTTGTCATTAGGGGGCCAAAACACTCAACTTCCCCCATCACATAAAGCCAATCTAAGACGACATCATAGCCTTCCTATTCAAAGAAATGGGAAGAGCATCTGATGAATGAAATGGCCAAGGAATGTACTGCCCGAGGCCCCCCTCATCATCAATAGTTGACACCACTACATGCACACAATCATCGCCATCCCATCCAAAAGGGTCTAGCCCCAAACCTGAAATTGCTACTCCTCAAGAAATGCATCTTCTAGGACAAATGGAGGAAGAGAAGGATTACAACCAACAAGAAAGTGGACAGGACCTTCTAGACATCCTTACTCAAGTCAAATAGGCTCTGAAACAAAAGAATACAACCTTGATCCTGTACGACCCAGTAATGACCTCCACTATACACTGTGAGGCCTTGGTTTACATGTTAATGTCCATATTGTTTGATGAAAACATGCTAAAAGAGGAGAAAGCAATCCATGTGGTCATGCTTCCTTCTACACTCGAAGAACCATGGCTAGCTTAGTTGACATTTTGTGATAAGTCCATCAAGGATAACCCTGAGAAGGACTAGGCCATAATAGCACCCCTATTCATCATAATTTGGGTTGGTCAGCACAAGATCTAAAGAGTACATTTTGATGATGGTGCTGCTACAAATGTCATCTCATTCCCCATAGTGGAAAAATTGGGTTTGGTGGATCAAATCAAACCCACGACAACCTCATGTTTGAATTCATTCATCAGAGCATGGGTAGTGGTAAAGGGGACTGTCCACATTAACTTTGTGGTAGGAGAGCAGTTCCCCACAACATTCATCATGGTAGAAGAGATTCCTAGGTTTAACTTAATCCTGGGGAGGTCATGGTTAGCCTAACTTAGGACCATCTCTTCATCCATACATCAAGAAATCCACCTACCTTACACAGGTAGGGAGGTGGTGATTTACAGTCACGAAGCCACCACCCAAGCAATAAACAATGTTGACATGGAGCAAGGTTCAGAAGTAATAACCTCTGAGAATGAAACACCTATCTCCACCGAAGCTTCTTTTATAGAAAATGAGCTAGCCCAAGATGCTAGCTCAGAAAATAAAACTACATGGGAAAAATTACCTTTTCAAGCAATAGATAACAGTATAGAAGAATATTGCAACAAAGCCACTCAGCCTTACGCATCACCGAGCCCATGATGGATCAGAAAGTAGCTCCGAGGATAATTGTTACTTGCGTAGTGTAACAACTCCACTGTGTCAGAAAAAATTAATGCTTATCATATGTTTATTCTTTGTTTGCTTCACATTCATTCGTTTACGTTAAGTGTTTACCTCATTCTTTAAACTGTTCACATCACATCCACTATTTACATCACGCCATGGCCCGCTAAGGCCTAAAATTGGCAAACATTTTCTTTACCATCATGTGATGGCCTGAAATGGCCTAAAACAAGCAATGGCTCAAAATGACCTTAAACTATTGTTGCGGCCCAAAATGGCCTAGAACTAAAACGAGATGCTCCCAAGGAGTTTAATTAATAAAAAAAAGATAAAGAATAAAATGAAAAATAAATACACCACATAAGCCAAAATGAAATAAATCTCTTCATATTCCATTTTTTTCTTTCAAAATATTAATTAGTAATGTTTAAAACATTCTTTGTGAGAATCCAAATAAAATTATCTGCTGCTACGCTATGACCCTTTGCCCGCTCCATCGTCCCCTATCTCATTAGGTCTTGTGTTTTCATTTGGATTTTGTACCACATGGAAAATGAAATAGTCAGTTAAAGTTACAGTAAGGACTCGAATAAAATAAATTATCACAACACCAAAGAATGACTGACCCAAGATGACCCTACATATTTTTCAGGGGGTATTTGATACATGCTTTCCGCCAGACATTGCAAGATCTCCTCCTCTGTAATATCAGCCTAATTCCTATCTCTCAAATCAAAGCTTGCTATAACTTTCTCCTTTTCTATGGCTATCCATCTTGGTGGTCCTGGAGAAAAGGTGGCAGTGGTGGTCTCACCCATGGGAAAGGTCATTTCCCTTTTGGGAGATTCATTGACTATCACCTATTACATAAACCTATCATATGCCCTAGAGGCATCCTGATATTGTTTACGGTAGGTGGAACGTTCTAGTTTATACATGTGTTTGTGGTTTTTTTGTGCCTGCCCCCACTCATAAACTTTTGCACTATAGTCCTTCTAGTCTTGGTTTTTTTGAGCTAGTAGGTCCATTTGCAAGCACTATTCTATTATTTCATGAGTGGCCTCATTGTTGTGTCTCACAGTCATCCAATACCTTGCGTAGTTGATGACAGCCATGCACCAACTACCATCATTAGTGTTTTGGGCCAACAAGAATTCATTCTTGGATTGGAGATCTTCAACCTCAGTGGTCAGATTGGCCTTCTCCTTCTCAAGCCTCTATACCCATTTCTAGAGGTCTTCATTCACACACTTGCACTCCCACAAGGGGTGTGCCAAGTACAACACACATTGGCTTGCTTCGTCGTATATGCAATGAGGTACTTCGGTTACCTCTAGTGGAAATTTGGGCATGACGTCAACCTCAACCACTTTCTCAGGATCCCACTTAAGATGAGAGGCTACCAACTGCACATAGAAAGGCATTAGTCATAGTGGCATAGTGAAGTAAAAACAATTTAGAGAGTCTAGCGTAGCAACTTTAACTTAGCCACTTCCAGGTGGATCTGCTTCAGATGGTCGATCATGTTGTCAACCATCCCCTCCATGAAAGTAAATTTGTTGAGGGTCTCAGTCCATGGTCACAAGTGAATCAAGGAAGGCCCAAAGGTATCAACAGTGGTGTCAGCTGCATAGTGAAATGTGTTAGCCATAGTGGAGAGGAACCATGATAAAGCTGATGAACAACATAATTGATAGTGTAAAGTTCCTATCCACCAAACCTTCAGGGGCGATAGCAGGGGGGGTGGTGGGGCACGGGGGGAGGGGCAGGGGGAGGGGAGGGGGGCACAGGGGTCATCAATAAGCACACTATCAAATATGCAATCAAACTTACCAGTGTCAAAATGAAGCCCCTCTCCTTCTAGCTAACCCAACAACATAGTAGCATCCTCAATGCTCATGTGCCCCTTCAGTATTGAACTACTCTTCGCAAAAGGATCATCAACAGTGAAACACCCCAAAATTTAGAGACATGCTTGTGATTCATGCAGCGTTACTGTAGTTCTTCAAGAGATGGATGCTCTGATTTTTAGACTGTTTGCTTCAGCAAGTTTTCTAAGTCAAGGAATCTTGCTTGACTATGCTATGCCATGTAGCATAGTAAACTTCAGACGAAGTTTGTAGAAGCACAATGTTATGCTACGTAATGTAGCACAACATAGCAAAAGCTTGATGATTAGTCCCCTCGCCTGACTTCAAGTCCTTCAGCAATGTCTCCTTTCGTCAAAAAGCGATAAACTTTGTAAAAACAAGCCATGTTTGCTGCTACGCTACACTAAGCTACAAGGTGAAGCAATTCTACAAAAGTGATAGAAGACAACTCGGGGCAGGATCAACAAGTTTGCAAGTTTCGTAAAAAGGCAAAGTTTGTAGATTGACGAAGTTTTTTATGACTAAGGCTAGTTGCTACACTATCATACACTACGTATCGTAGCATAGCATGGAAAAAATGTGACAAACAGTTAGTGCACTTTAAGGGTTTCTAACGCATGTAGCAGGACATAATGCAAGTTTCTCATTTCAAACCAGTAGCGACGCTACATTACGCTACGTAGCATAGCACAACGTAACAAGATGCTACGCCACACCAAACATGCTACACTACAAAGCATCAAAATGTGGCAAGAAGTTATGCAACATCAGTGCACTTCACCTAATTGCACCGTTGCTCTAACAGCATAATTATGGCATGGCAGGCTTGCCCAATAGTCATATAGGCATGTGTAGCATAGACATGTCAGCATAAGCCCAAGGCACGTGGCATCCAAACCACATCTTTCGCGCACCCTTGGTCCTATAAATGCCCTAATGAGCGACGTTTAAACTCTCTCTGGATTTTTTGTCTCTTGCACATTTTCTTCTCTCTGGTTCTCTCTCTCTAGTCCCCTCTTTTTGAACTTTTCGATCTAAGGGACTTCCTTTGTAGCTTCTCAGTCCCCAATCTATTTTCTTGACAATCTGGTTGGCTAATAGTCTGGTTGGCTGACAAGAGAAAAGGTTGGCACTGTAACCGCAAGCATTGTAAGCTTTCTATTTGACATTGTAAATAGTTAGCATTTTCAGTTGGCATTCTATTCTGTTCTTTTCTACCACCTTGGTAGAACTTCGTATTGTTGATGACTGATTCCACGTTCGAGCACATAGTTGCCTTGCTCTACACGTCTTAGTTACTCTCAGGATCTTTGCACTTCTCAATACTATGCAACTGATTTTATCCATCTTAATAGAGCGAGGTCATAGCTTCAAAGCAGTGCATTTTTCTAACTATGTTTTACTTTATCTCCTATTTACTATTGCATTTTACACTAGTTTTTTGTCTCTTTTGCATTTAAGCATTACTTCATGCTACCAGTCTCATTTTTCTTTTAATCACACATTGCAAAAGGTTATATTAACACTGACTAAGCCCCTATCTAATCAACCAGACCATTCAGGGTGCCCCATTTCCATCCCATCTAGCATGGCCCTCTCGCAGAAATGGGGTCAAGACTATCAACGATTGACAACCCCTCTGCATTTTCTAGCCACCGATGTTTTCATTCGCTACAAGAAGGGGCCTCTTCCTAATTTCCAGGAGCCTCTTCCTCATTGGCTAGGCCCCTTTCTTTGTTGGTAGGGGCCTCCTCTTCATTGGCAGGGACCTCTTCCTCACTAGCCAAGGCCCTTTCTTCTATATTAGGAGCCTCTTCTTCATCGGCTGGGGCCCTTTCCTCTGTGGCCAAAGCCTCTTAATTTTTGCCAATCTCCCTTATTGTAGGGGCCACCACCTCTTCTTCCCCTTCTTCCTCTGCTAATAAATCTTAGTCATAATTAGCTAATTATGCCAACTTGAAGTAGTTGTTACATTGTGCAACGCTACCTAGTGTAACACAGTGTAGTGAAGTTTGAGCCATAGCTTCTTCCCTCTTTCCTCATTTGTGTAGGGAAGTTCCTTGGCTAGGAGAGATCACTTGCGTTGCAACTTAGTTATCACTATCTCTACAATGAGGCATTACCCCCTTGTCACATTGCCAGTGGTAATGGGGGGTGCCTCTCCCATGCTGTCTTGGGCACAAAAGTTTTGTGCCACCTAATCCCTGGTTGTCATTAAAAATGATTCCCCAATAGCTTTTGGGAAGTCTTGAGATGGGGTGGTATGGAAGACTTGGAAAATGCACAACTTGGAAATTTGGCTACGCTCTTGTAGTACCCAGACCCCATTCTCGCGAACTATCAAGAATTCCACAAAACACTGAAGGCAGGCTATGAAGAAGGCATGATGCATGTTGAAACAAGACTCAAGCTTCCCGTGGAGCTTGACCATTTTAGCTTGCAAGCCTTTGCAAAGGTGTTTGGCCCAATTTTAATGAGTCCCCTCTTTCATGACATCCCTCATTATCCAAGCCTACTCAATTCCAAGGATTTTTCCTTGGGAGAGTAACTTGAGGAAGGCACGAGCATGGAAGACAAGGTAGATCATTTTGGCCACCCATAGCCTGACCTTCTCAATGTCGATTTCTTTTTGATCCTTTGCTGCCCCTAGCCACTCCTCAATGTCCCCATAATGGTTTGCATCTTTCTTATATTTTTCTCCTACGGGAAGACCATCAGAAGGGACATCGAAAAGATCTGCAAACAATTGATCATTGATTTCAAACACCACTTGCACACTGTGAACACGTGTGTGGAAGTGGTTTGCCTTCTCAAAGAAATAGTTGGATAAGGAAAGAATTTTGGTAGGTAGGACATTTGGGATGATGGCCAAAAATAAGTCCATGAGCCTAGCCTCCTAAAGGTTGTGGACAAGTGTGGTTGGGGCCCCATTGCAGAGCCAACACTGGGTCTCCTCCACCTCCCTATACTTGAAAAAGAGGTTGGCTTCGTTGTGCCCAGAGGTTATCATAGTCACATCTTGGATTTCCTAGCCATTGAAATGGTTTACAAAATACAAGAGGAAAGTTAGAAAAAAAATGATCATTTGAACATGTAACAGTGAATTCACAGTTTAGTGTAATAGGTTTAAATGGCGTGGGAAATGGTGGGAGATCCATCAACACATCTTCAACGGTGAGCGACCTAAGGGATGCCCACTTTCTATCCAACCAACTAGCTTCTTTACACTTCCCATAAAATTGGGAATACCAGGCTGGATAGGTTTTGAACTCATCCCCAAATTGTCCTATTATGCCAACACACACATTCCCAGTAGAGGAAAAATCTTGCAGGGCCATCTGTGCCAACACCAATGCATCTGTATCACCGTGGAGACCACTCCTGTCAATAAAAAACTTGGAAACACAAATATATATATATATATATATACACACATTGTTAATACCTGTGTCTAGCATATCATGGATTACACAACACGATAAAATACCTTCATAGAACTCACCCGTTGGCATAATAAATGGTTGTAGGTGGGTTCTAAAAGTAGGTGCCTATGTGACAGGCAATGAATAACATGTTGTAGAAGTGATAGCACTTATACTTAGGCATCTCCCAGATCCAACATAAGCATCTCAAGCATTTTGGATGTTGGTTGGAATCTTCTGCTTGATCACCCTCGATTGACGATTTTCTTGGTCAGGGCCGTGGCGTACCACCTAGGCACAAGGATCTAGGATAGTTCAAGACATAGTCATTGTTGATGTAAATTGCAACTTGTATATGGATGCCAAATCACTAGTTTAAATGTCATTTTTTGTTGCCATATCATGACATGCAACATCTTGCTGTGCTAAATAACGATACGAGAGATAGCATCGCGAACATGAGACGTATCGGGCAATTAATGCAGGAATGAAGGCACGAAACTGTTAAGGACTATGCTATCCTTATGTCGAGGCGCACTAGGTGATTGCTGACACAAGAAGCGTAATTACTTCATTCGACGTCATTGCAGACTACGGCCATTATTAGTTGAAATATTATCATATCATTTTTATTTTCGAGAAGGCAAGTAACTGACTTGGAACATGTCGAGGTTTAAATGCTAATAGTGTCGTGATGTCATGGTGAGCATNAAGGTTTAAATGCTAATAGTGTCGTGATGTCATGGTGAGCATGCTACACCATCCGCCGTCGCCCGCCTCAATCGGAGAGAGAGAAAAGAAGTTTTTCAATTTTGCTATTACTACCATAAATAGGGGTTGAATCATGGTAATTTCATTGTTTTTGCTCTAGAAGCACATAATCCTTGTCGGAGCACTTTAGTGATTTTAGGGCATGGACTCACTGTGTGAATCTATATTGAGGAGAATTTCTAAGGCGAAGGTCATAAATCTACTAGCAAGGCTATTGCTCGCAAGACTCATTTAGTGCTCATGAAGGTCAGGGAGGTGAAGAAGGCCTTGAGACGTGGATTATGGGCGTGCGTTCCGGCGCGGGAGGACACACTATTGGCCCAGTTGTGGTTGCTATTGTGCAAGGGTCCTGTTGTGGTTATATGCAAGGCCATTACTACCGCGACTATTGCCACGGCTGCGGGACCAAGGTCCTTTAAGTTGTTGGACCGTGAAACCTTTGGGAGGGGGTTTGTATGACGTAGGCGCGTATTCTGTTTGGGTCTGCTATTAGTTATCTTATTGCTACACCAAGTTACTTGCATGCTCTTTCTACGCTAGGCTTTTGCATCTTTGTTGTGGTATGATGAACAGGGATCATGCTATGCTTCACTTATGGTTGGCTAGGCGCTGCTATGTTGCCCACGTATTATGTTCATATTTGATGTCATGGTCTACTGTTTCCATTATGTAGGGTAGGGCCAAGGTCTAGATTGATCATTTTGGATCTGGAAGGACTCTTGTGTCATGTAGGTGGGCCTATGGCCAATGTCCCCCCTCCTTCGATATGTTTTGGAGGTCGAGCAGTTTGGTTTAGGGATAGGGTGTGAGACTTCTTGCAATTCCTCCTCAACTAGTTTAGTCTTATGGTTTGGTCCTCCTCGGATGAGGCGCGGGCGTCCGACATGATAGAGGCTTTGCTGCTAGGGGCAAATCAGGGCATCCTAAGATATCTTTTTGATGATGCAACTTTAGGCAGGCTGGGAGGAGGGTCTTCCCCACACTCCATAGGGTTGAGGCGCTAGGCCTAGATTTGGGACATGCCAAAATACCAATGTTATCATCCCTTCAACATGTTGTACCTCGCGTGTCATATGGTGATGTATTTTTTGAACCCACAGGGGGTCGTTTACTATGTTGGCGGGTGAGTTTCACGTCTCTATTTTTGTTGTGTGACATTGGCTATGCTTGGCCGAGTGTTGATAGCATGCACTTGTCATCAAGTTCCATCTTAATGATGACAGGGTTCATGATCAGCCAAATGAATTAGCTGCAGCACAACTAGCCCTATAGGAATTTGCCTTTGCCAAAACCCTGCGAGCAAGCATGATTGCTCTTTGTGGGGAAGGATATCGTTCCCTCCTACACATGCTTTCCTCTTTCTACAATAATTTTAGGACAAAAGGTTGGCTAGACAAAGAGTGGAGAGAACCTTTTAAGCAAGTTATGCTCAAAACAGTCTTAGTGGTTGAACTTCCACTATTCCCCTCACCGTATAGGCCTGGTGGGTTAACAAGCGGGTGTCATTTTTTTTCTTTTTTCTTAAGATATTCTTCATGATTATTGTCATAGGAGTGAAGAAGCCCCGTGAAGTGATGGTGGTGACTGCCAGAGGGTAAGGGGGAAACATCTACTTCAAATATGATGAGGTGTCAATAAGCTAGAGCTGGTTGGAATGAGGGGCTCCAAGCCCCTTGCTCAGAAGAATTCAGATGGCCGGGCTTATGGATTTTTTTATGGCACTGAATTTGGGCATTCCTGTTGCTGATATGCTTTCCCTGGTCAACTCCTTTTCTAGGCAGGCAAGTCACTTTCGCACATATGTGGGGGTGTGCGGGTGGTCATTGATGTCAATGACAAGCTATTTGCAGATTTATTTGGTGTTCCTAATGATGGCACCGATGTGATGTCGAAGGGCAAGTAGGAGTTGATCCTACATAAGTAGCATATTGAGGAGTGGTTGAGGCTCACCAAGGAGTGGAAAGGGTTCCCTACGGAAAAGCTTAAGGATGGTCTTGCCATGCGAATATACTCGATCTTTTGTACTTGTGCATTCCCTCAACTGCTCATCCAAGGAAAGGTCTTGGGACTTGGACAGGCTTAGATAATGTAGGAAGTCATGGAGGAAGGGGCCCGTTATAACTGGGTCGAATTCCTGTGTAGTGGCTTGCAGGGCGAGATTTTGGAGCTCCGTGAGCAAACGAAGTCCCATTCTAACATACACTACGCCTTCTACATTGGCTGTTTAAAGTGCTTTGCAGAGTTCCTGGTGGTCCAGGAGCATGGGATCTGGTTTGATCTGGATCGTGAACAGATCTACAAATCATGGATTCGATAGGTCTTTCGGACCATGCAAGCCCAAGCTCCCCCAAAGGTGGTCAGGGATTCATTTTCTATAACGACTAAAGGTCTAACGGTTTGTAGCACTTGTGGCTAGGATAGCGTAGGGGAGACTCCCCCTACCATACTCAGTGATGTGACCCAAGGTAATCATCTTATGGCTGAGGCCATTCCTACGGAGTTGCAGAGAAAGAGATCTCCCCCTGCTAGGGAAAGCCCTCGTGAAGAGGAGCAACGACTATGGTTCAAGTTGTGGTGAATGCAACCCCCCATTGGTGAGCATTTAGAATGCTAACTATTCCATGCTTAGCTAAGTGGCGCTTTATGGCATGGTATCAGTTTTGAGTTAATCAATTTCGACTTATTGTGTGTATACCCTTTGTGGATAGTAGAAGAAGAATGCGAAGAAGAAGGTGACGAGGAAGTGTCGGCCCTTAGACCGGGGGTGACAAATAAAGACACAAGGGGCTCGGCTTTGGAAGAGAGGGCCTCGACTAGGGATACTGGGGCTCTTATCTCTGGGGTAGGGGCTCTTGTCATTAGAGAGCCTCTTCCTACCAATGAAGAGGTGTCTTTCCAAATTAAAAAATATGCTACCCTCCTAAAAGGAAAAGCACCAATAGTTGAGTTCAGAGTTCCTATGGACCTGGCTGGGCCTTCTATAGAACCTACCGTGATTGTCTTGCACTAGCATGATGCAAGAAAATAGCCGAATACTAGTGAGTTTAGGCTTTGGATGTGCCCTACCGTAGTTCGCTTCGGTTGTTGTTGTCATGCTAAAGTACGTAACAGGTGCTACCACTGATGTATCAAGACCTTCTTTGCCCTGGACAGAGTCGTGGGCTGAAATTCCTGATAATTTTACATTTGTTCAGGGGCTAGTTGATGACATGATCAAACACCTTCAATAGGTGGATCCTTGTGTGGGTGAGTAGGAATGTTAACAACCCCTATGCTGCTACACTACAACTCTTAAACGTATTGATTTATGTTATGTTGACATGATTGCTATACTTTCTACATTCTCTCGGCTCAAATGGGACCTGGCTCGACCTATGAAAATTGGCACGGTGCCCACACTTTCATCCGACGTGACTGAAGTGCCTCGTCACGTATTTGACGAGTCTTACAAATGCGTTTTGCACTCGGTGAGGTCCCTATGGGAATGTAGACATACCAATGAGGAATTGTGGAAATGGGTCCATAGGAGTGAGTAGAGAGAGATGGAACTGGTTGCCAAGGTGGAGAACCTCAAGTCGAGGATCGATTTCCTCGTGAACCATAGTCCTGACCCTGTGGAGTTGCAAAGGGCTATGGTCGATCACACTAGATTTTGGACTATCATATGTCAAAACGTAGAATCCACCCACAAAATAGTCAAATAACAGATGCAGATGAGTTTGCTAGCCCAGAAGTGCCAAGATATGAAGGACATTAGTGCCAAGATCTTTGAATGGGGGAAGGCTCAGAGGGACCACAAGCATACATATAAGCAAGAAAACGAAACCCATCGAAGGTTGTATAAAGATGCTGCTGTGGAGGCATTCTCGTACGAGGTGTTTGTGAAGGCCATCGATACTTTTGAGGCTTATGCCAAATTTAAAGAGCAAGTGCAAGTCACGGAGTGTCCAGATTTGGGGGTGACCTTTCCTACAGGAAAGACCGCCACCACCTCCTTTTCCCCGGGTCCTCTAAGATGGAAAACTTTGGAAAAGGAGAAAGTTGCCGCTGCGAATGCTGAACCTAATGATATGCCTTGGATGAATATCTCGATGGAGGAGATTGAGCGTTGTCTCAGGCTTGGTCTAGACTAGATACCTCTTGTGACGGACGTAGGATCCCCTCAGGCTAATTGCTTTGATGCTTTGCTATAGCTGTCCTTTATTGCATTTGTTGCCCCTACTAACTACTTTGGTGTAGGCTCTTAACAAGGATGTGAGGCCCATGGAGGGAAGGAATGAAGTGTTGGTGGGGGGTAATATGGGAGCAGATGATGTGCAAGTGAACGAGGTAGAGAAAAACGACGAAGGCAATGTGAACAGGGATAGCTGGTGAGAGGATGAGGGCAGATCTCCCCTCTCTTCTCTTTTTTCTGGAAGAGTTTACAGACACCGCTAATAGGTAAAAAATTTTGGCTAAAATGAAAAATTCTAGAAAGGAAAACTGATTTCATGTTATTATGTGTGTTATGTGAAGTTTTTGTACTCTGGCATGCTAATTTTAGGCCATCTCAGGCCATTTGCGTAATGAATAAAGCAAAGGTGATAATGCTAGCTTTAGGCCATTTCAGGCTATTTGTTAGTTTTAGGCCATTTTGGGCTGTTTGTTAGTTTTAGGCCATTTCGGGCCATTTGTGTAATGAATAAAGCAAAGGTGATAATGCTAGCTTTAGGTCATTTCGGGCCGTTTATTAGTTTTAGGCCATTTCGGGCCATTTGTTAGTTTTAGGCCATTTCGGGCCATTTTTGTATTGTACCAAAAAGAAAACACCTTGGCGGGCTAAGTAGAAAGTGAATATACAAGGATGGCAACTAGGTGAGAGGTCGCTTTGTTGGGCTGATCCCTTCGCTGTATGATTGGTGCGTGCATGAATAGGCACTTCATCTTCAGAGGTTGTAACCTCTGAACCTTGCTCTATGTTTAGGTTACTAATTGCTTGCGTTACCATCCTATTGCCATGGATTATCACCTCTCTACCCTCATATGGTAAGTGGATTTCCTGGTGTATAGGTGAGGAAACTACCCCAAGTTGTGCTAACCACGATCTTCCCAAGATTAGGTTAAACTCGGGCATTTCTTCAATGAATGTTGCGTGCATGGGGAGCTCGTTCCCTGCTACGAAGTTTACATGAAATGTGCCTTTTACTAGGACACATGCCCTGTTGAAGGACTGTAGGCACGACGTCGCTGTTGGTTTGATCTGGTTGACCAACCCCAGTTTCTCTATGATAGGCAAAGAGATGACGTTTGTGGCTGCCCCATCGTCAACATGCACCCTTCAGATTCGGTACTGACCGACCCAAATTGTGATGAAGAGAGATGCTATAGTCACTTGGCCCTTTTCGGTATCTTCCTTAAGGGCTTTGTTACTGAAAGTTAGTGGAGGTGTGGACTCCATGGGTACGGAGGGGAGTATGACTGAGTGGATCGTTTTCTCATCTACCGGCATGTTTTCATTTACCGGGATTACCGTTAACATGCGGACTAGAGCCTTGCGGTGAGGGGCGGATACCATGACTAAGTCGTATAGGCTTAACATGGTATTTTTTTGCCTTGGGGTTTGCCCAACCTGGGTTAGGGCATTCAAGAAGTCTTGGCTGCTCGTCTATTTGACACTCTCCTCCTCGATTCGTCCTAGAAGACGAATCTCCCGAGGGGAGATGGCCCCAGACCCAAGTTTAAATCTTCAGCAACAGGATGTCATAGGTTGTGTGCTTGTGTCAAAATTTGTCCTTGGTGATGAAGGTGTAAATTTAAAGGGCGAAGACGTAGTTTTAGAGATGCTTTTGACGGTATTCCTCTTCGACACCTCACCCGTTGGGTAGGTTTCTTGCGTTGTAGGGCGAGGAAGTTGTTTGTTGTTGCATAGGATGGGGGCTATCGAAGATGCTAGTGTTCTGATGATGAATGGGGCTAGAAGTGTTAGCGGACGGGGTTGCACAGCCCTGCCAATGGGTGGTGCAGAGGTAGATGCTTATGGTGGGACTTTCAGGATGAAGGGTGATTGTGGGCTTGGACCAGCCATAGATGGCATAGGCGTACTACACTGAGGCACGTGAATCAAAAATGGTTGGAAGGGTGGTGTGGGATCATTGTCAATACCGATGGCATTGATTATGTAACCGGAATTTTTGGCATTGAGTGGGTCAGTATAGACGTACATGGATTGGTTTTTGGGGTGCACTGGGATACTTTCATCTAGCACCAAATGCCCTAGGTCAATTAGTCTTTGTATGTCATCTTGCAACGATAGACAATAATCCGTGGTATGACCACATAGTTGATGGTCGTTGCAAAACCTGTCCAGCCTAAAATCTTTAGGGACTAGAGGTTCATTGGGCAGGGCTAAAGAGGGATTTCTAAGGAGCTTGCAGTAGCATCGATGCCTCATGTTTTCTTCTTCTGACATCCGCTTGTGTTGAATGTATCCCATTGCCAACAGTTGCTTTAGGAGTTCTGAAGGTTTGAGGGGCAGCGGAGTATATTTTGAACGATATTTATGCTCGAAATTAGGTTTAGTGTATGCAGATGTCTCAGGTGTGGGGGCGGCGGGTTATAATGCTTGGCTCAACTTAGGCCCTGAGTCAGCTGCAGGTACAGTCGATTTCTTGTTATTCTTGTTTTCGTTGTTGCTATGTTTGGGTTTAGCCTCAGCTTTCATAGTAGCCACCATGGTCGTTGGGGCCTTACCTTTTTCCTTCTTTGTAATACTGTTTCTATAAGTGACATAAGCCAGGTCTTTACTTACCTCGGCTGCATCTTGTATGCTTTTCGTCTGAGCGAAAGCTTTACTAAGTGAGCATGGAGTAAGGTAATATAGTTTTGACTTGATGAAGTCGTTCACTACACCCTTAAAGAAGGCTAACAAATGAGCCTCCATGATAGGTTCACGGATTTCGTTAAGGGTTGCGCTCCATCATTGAATGAATTTTTGGACTAGTTCTAGTGGGTCTTTCTTCACGCTCATCAGCTGATCCAACGTGGTTTCTAGCTTCAAGTTATACTTGAAGTGTGTCACAAACTAGGTCAAGAGTTCTTCCAACGTTGAAATGGACGAATGTGGCAATGCGCGATACCAATCTAGGGCTTTCCCGACTAGGGACATGGCAAAGACAAGAATGATCGTATGCGGTCATTGTTGCAGCAACAAAGAATCTGACTGAAAAGTGATGAGATGTGTATTGGGATCTCCTTCTCCATCGTACTTGGTGAAGTGTGAGAGGGACATCTTGGGTGGTAATATCAAGGCAGGGATTTCAAGGTTGATGGGGTCATCTTGGTAAAAGTCCATGACTCATACCATATCAGACCCAACAGCTTTAAGGTGTTTTACTTCCTCGATTAGCATTTGAATAAGCTAAAACGCTTGGTCCAGACTCAGGGATGTTGTAGATGCCTGAGGGACTACAGAGACGACCCCCATAGATGGCATAGTAGTGGTGGCAATTTGACCCATCGATTGTGCCATTGGGGCTACCCCTGCTAAAGGTGTTATTTGCATTATCCACCATCTGGTGGGTGGTATCATCAGAGCGGTAATAGCTGGTTGAGTTGTCGAGTAGGCTATTTGGATCACCGGCGGGACCTCCCATGGCCCTGTGCCAAGTTGTGCCATTTGGGGGGTCAAGTAGACCTTAGGGCAAGTGTAATGAGACATCTGCGATGGTTGTGGAACAAACGAGGAAGCAAATGGAGGCCACGACATGGATGGGCCTGGGCCCACCACAGTGGGTGGGACGATTGCATATGTAGGAATTGGTATGGGAGTTAGGTGAAGTTGTAGAGTAGGTACAGTGTGGACATGCGGTAGAGTAGCCGTGATAGGTATGTTGCGTGTTGCGGTAGCATGCTGATAAACAGCTTGCGGTGGCATAGATGCTGCGGGTGCAATCGGGCGATAGGGGTGATGAGGTGCTGGGAACATAACATGGCTACGTACTATAGTTGCAGTTGCAGACTGCTGAAGCATAGGTGCAATGGCGAAGGGGGTGGCAACAGGCAACGGGTTGGCCCAGAAGATTTAGGTAGGCGGGACAGGACTAGGGTTGGCTGGGCCTCCATCATTAGATTGGGAATCGAGTTCCTCCTGATCATCTTGAAAGGTGTCATCTTGGTTGGACACTGTGTCTTGTTGCCCCCTAAGCCTTGTTAACTAGATTAGTTGATTTAGAAGCCTTTGGTTCGCTTGTGTCAAAGGTAGAGAAATGCCTTGGTCAGGAACAAATTCCTCCCCATTGCAGTAAGCGAACTCAAAGCTACGTTTTTCTTCGAGTTCGTGTAAATCTAAGGGCAGGTTAGCTTGCACCTTTACACAAAGGAAATTGTAATGCTCGTGTTGCTAAGCCAGGCCCTCAAGTCCTCGGTTTTGAATCTTGAAAGACCGGCATGCTTCTGGTGTTGGATTCAACCGTTGTTCAGCACTAGTAGTGCCTTGGGCTATGAAGGGCACCTCCATGTTGGAGATATCGATAGTGGTAGTAGCAGAAGTCATCGTAAAGCAAGTGATTATGCGAAAATGCTAGAAAGATTATGCAAAAATGCTAGAAAATGTGGAAGAACAGAAGGATTAAATGAAAACGAGTGGCTTTTCTTCTTGCAGGATCCCAGAGGGACTGTCGATGCGATCGACCTGCGCCACACAAGACGGAAACAACCTCAAAGGGTGTCATGTTTTCGCCTGTGTTGGCTAGGGTGCAGGACATATGTGAGACTGCTATAGAAGAAGCAAGTTAAATCATTGTCTGAAGGCTTATTGTCTCATAGGATTCTAGAGGAATCGTTGAGGCAACCGATCTACACCACACGATGCACAAACAACCACAAAGGGTGTCGAGTCTACGCTAATGCAAGTCGGGGTGTGGAAGGCATACGAGACTACTGTAGGACAAGCAAATTAACTAGCAACCAGGTAAATTTTGTGTCTCATAGGATCTCAGAGGGCTATCAAGGTGACCGTTTTGTACTACATGAAATGAGGTACAGAACACAGGCGAGACAACCATAGTGTGGGCAAATTAACTAGCAATTGGGTAGGTTTTATGTCTCACAGGGTCCCGGAGGGATCGTTTAGGCGACTGATCTACACCACATGGGGCAGGGTGCAGTACACATGTAAGATGATCGTAGAATGAGCTAGTTAATCAACGATCGGAGGCCTTTTGTTTTGTGGGGCCTCGGAGGAACCGTCGGGGCGACCGATCTATGCCACACAGAATGCAAACAACCGCAAGAGGGTGTCGCATCTACGCTCATGTGTATCAGGGCACAGAAGGCTCACAGAACTACCGTGACACGTGGAAAAGGCACCAAAAGGCCCAACTTCTAGTGCCAGAAGTGATCAAAAACGTCGATGGCTGGAAGAAATGCCAAGGTCGGTGGACACAACAGTTCCAACCCTGTGCCCGCAGGAGGGCGGTGCTAGGTATGTGCGAACATGGGGTGCCCTGAACAGTCTGGTCGATCAAACAGGGACTTACATCAACGTCAATATAGCCTTTTGCAATATAAATTGTACAAACTACGAGATGGTGCTTATGGGTAATTACAGTGAGAAAGGAAAGGGATTAAAAAAAATGCAACAACAATGCGAAATAATGAATAAACGTAAGTGCGACAATGATATGAGATGATGCTTGAAGGTAAGCAAAATAGAAATAATACAAGGAAGCTAGACAGTAAATAAGAAATAACATAAGATACAGTTAGGAACATGCACCACTTCAGAGCTACAAAAATGTCTGGTTAGGAAGTGGCACAATCGACTGCACGATGTGACAAAATGCAGAAAGTCCCGAGAGTGATCAAAGCATGCTAGGAAATAGGAAAAAAAATAGCTATGCACTTGGGCAAAGACTTCGCGTATGTACAATGCACGTGGGATCCTACCAAGGTGGTAGAATAAGACCATGGGCTTTATGCCAACCGAGAGAGGTTCCTTTTTAGAAATTGTTCGCCTCCCCTTTTCTTTTCCTTATTGTGAGATTGCAAGTATTTCTCTATTTTTTTGTTCCAGTCAAGGAGACTCTTCTTTTCTTTTTTTCTTTTCTTTTTTTTCATAGACCCCTTTCCGTGCTGCTTGATAGGCTATTTATAGGATTAAAGGTAAGCCAAGGTGATCGTTTGAATACTACGTTGTTGCAGACTTGCACCAACTTACTCACGTTACTTGAGCCATTTGTGATCATTGAGCTTGCAAGACCATTGTGACATGAGCAATAATTGTGATCCTACTATGTCGTGACTACATCGCCAGCTTCTAGAGGTGTATGCCGATGGTCCGATTGAGGTGGAGTGCATTGATGTTGCACAGCCATCTGCCTGTCACGCTGTGTTTTGCGACGTGGCTTGCTTATCGTGGCATAGCACCTTGCCGCGTGTCTTGTCGTACGTCACATACTTGCTACATGATGCTACGCTACATAGCGTAGCATAGTGTAGCAACTAGGATAGTTTTGCTGATTTTCAGCTTATTTTGCCATAGTGCAAGTTCTGCGGACTTTGCTGATTTCGCCTTTCAAAATACCTTCTGTTCCTTTCCACAGGATTGCTACACCTTGGTGCGCCATGTAGTTTAGCGTAGCGTAGTAGCAGACATGGTTTGCCACTTCTTGGCGAAAAGAAACATCACTGTAGAACTCGAGATTGGATGAGGGAGGTGAGTAATGATGTTGTTGCTATGCTATGCCATATGTCATCGCGTAGCGTAACATCTTGTTCCGCCATTATTTTCTGAGGCTTACTACACTACACATCGTAGCGTAGCAGGCTTTGTGACTTAGAAAAATTGCTAAATTGCTTCTCCCTTGCACTTAGACTACTGTCACTGTTTCTGGACACTGTTTCTGAGCAGGCTGCTGGCTATTTAGACTACTTTGGTGGACGAATGAGTTGGTACAGATCTTGCCCATGCCTAAAGTAGAAAATTTACTGAACTGGCCATCCTGGACTCAAAACGTTCTTTTCCCGATGGACTGCCGTGGTGCTTGTGTAGACCGTAAGAGCCTGGTGAAGCTAGGATGATCTCACATTTTCTTTTAGGGTGTTTCAACCATGGATACCAAATCCTAATCATTGCTGGGATCACCACGCATAACGCACGTGCTCGAAGTCATTGTACTGAGGCACTTAACTAGGAGGAAAGTGTTGAGAGAGAAAGCAGTAAATAATGAATAATAAATAATAGGTTTTATGTCTCACAGGGTGTCGGAGGGACCGTTTAGGTGACCGATTTGCACCACACGGGGCAGGGTGCAGTACACACGCAAGATGATTGTAGAATGAGCTAGTTAATCAATGATCGGAGGCCTTTTGTTTTGTGGGGCTTCGGAGGAATGGTCGGGGCGACCGATCTGCACTGCACAGAATGCAAACAATCGCAAGAGGGTGTCGCGTCTACGCTCATGTGTATCAGGGCGTAGAAGGCTCATAGAACTACCGTGACACGTGGAAAAGGCACCAAAAGGCCCTCCTTCTAGCGCCAGAAGCGATCGAAAATGTCAATGGCTAGAAGAAATGCCAAGGTCAGCAGACACAACAGTTCCAACCCTGTGCCCACAGGAGGGTGGTGTTGGGTGTGTGCGAACATGGGGTGCCCTGAATGGTCTGGTCCATCAAATAGGGACTTACATTAGCATCAATATAGCCTTTTGCAATATAAATTGTACAAACTACGAGATGGTGCTTATGGGTAATTACAGCGAGAAAGGAAAGGGATTAGAAAAAATGCAACAACAATGCGAAATAATGAATAAACGTAAGTGTGACAATGATATGAGACGATGCTTGAAGGTAAGAAAAATAGAAATAATACAAGGAAGCTAGAAAGTAAATAAGAAATAACATAAGATACAGTTAGGAACATGCACCACTTCAGAGCTACAAATTTGTCTGGTCAGGAAGTGGCATAATCGGCTGCACGATGTGACAGAGTGCAAAAAATCCCGAGAGTGATCAAAGCGTGCTAGGAAACAGGAAAAAAAATAGCTGTGCACTTGGGTAAAGACTTCACATATGTACAATGCAGGTGGGATCCTACCAAGGTGGTAGAACGAGACCATGGGCTTTATGCCAACCGAGAGAGGTTCCTTTTTAGAAATTGTTCGCCTCTCCTTTTCTTTTCCTTATTGTGAGATTGCAGGTATTTCTCTATTTTTTTGTTCCAGTCAAGGAGACTCTTCTTTTCTTTTTTTCGCAGACCCCTTTCTGTGCTGCTTGATATGCTATTTATAGGGCTGAAGGTAAGACAAGGTGACTGTTTGAATACTGCATTGTTGCAAACTTGCGCCAACTTACTCACGTTACTTGAGCCATTTGTGATCATTGAGCTTGCAAGACCATTGTGACATGAGCAATAACTGTGATCCTACTATGTCGTGACTACGTCGCCAGCTTCTAGAGGTGTGTGCCAATGGTCTGATTAAGGTGGAGTGCATTGATGTTGCACAGCCATCTGCCTGTCGTGCTGTGTTTAGCGACGTGGCTTGCTTATCGTGGCATAGCACCTTGCTGCGTGTCTTTCCGTACATCACATACTTGCTACATGATGCTATGCTACATAGCGTAGCGTAGTGTAGTGACTAGGATAGTTTTGCTGATTTTTAGCTTATTTTGCCATAGTGCAAGTTCTGCGGACTTTGCTAATTTTTCCTTTCAAAATACCTTCTGTTCTTTTCCACAGGATTGCTACACCTTAGTGCACCATGTAGCTCAACGTAGCGTAGCAGCAGACATGGTCCACCACTTCTTGGTGAAAAGAAACATCACTTCAAAACTCGAGATTGGATGAGGGAGGTGAGTAATGATGTTGTTGCTATGCTACGCCATATGTCATTGTGTAGCGTAACATCTTGTTTCGCCATTGTTTTCTGAGGCTTACTACGCTACACATCGTAGCGTAGCAGGCTTTGTGACTTAGAAGAATTGCTAAATTGCTTCTCCCTTGCACTTAGACTACTGTCACTGATTCTGGACACCGTTTCTGAGCAGGCTATCGGCTGTTTAGACTACTTTGGTGGATGAACGAGTTGGTACAGATCTTGCCCATGCCTAAAGTAGAAAATTTACTGAACTGGCCATCCTGGACTCAGAACGTTCTTTTCCCGATGGACTGCCATGGTGCTTGTGTAGACTGCAAGAGCTTGGTGAAGCTAGGATGATCTCGCATTTTCTTTTATGGTGTTTCAACCATGGCTACCAAATGCTAATCATTGCTGGGATCACCACGCATAACGCATGTGCTTGAGGTCATCGTACTGAGGCACTTAACTAGGAGGAAAGTGTTGAGAGAGAAAGCAGTAAATAATGAATAATAAATAATAGTAAATAAAATCCTAATTAGCCTATCCCATGCACTGCAAGGTTTATCCAAAAATCTTATCTTTATTGCCATACACGAACTTGTGTTCAGGTACAATGTTTGCTCAAATAAAGATCCGTTCACTATGGGACTCCTACTGCGAGCACATGGAAAATATTCTATCTCTGTAGTGATCAATCTACCAGAGTTTCCCTACTATCTAGCCTAGGATGAGGAAACAAGGGAGAGCCGCCTCTTATTTATAGATATGATGGTGCACTGCAATATTGCATCCCATCAAAAACCATAATACTATTTTTCCAAGTGTAGTATACACCATTTACACTATAGTAGTAGTTTCAACCATTTTTTCCATTTATAACCAACTACACCATTGGGCAATCTCACTGACTAAAATTTTTACTAAAATAAGTAAAAGGTTAAAACAACATCTTGACAATGCCTTTCAACAAGTCCATAGTTTCGTCCATCGACATGACATACATGGAATCTAGTTTGGATGGAGTGAGAATCTATGATCCAAAAGACCCCACTGTGGCTAAGTGTAGACAGTCACTTAGACAAATGGGGCAAATTCTAGATTTTGTTGTACTTAACAAAGAGCATTACATCTATATTTGCATTAAGATCTAAGCTAGATTACTCATTTCATGTGCAAAGGCTGAAGCCAAGAGTGAGTATGAATTGATTCACCACAATGGAAAAGTGTATATACCCTATTCCTATGAAAAAATACTATTGAACAATGCTCATGCACACATACTCTCTTAATTTGGAGGGCTAGCATAAAGAACATGATGAGTTTGAGAAAGAGCCTAAACCATATAATTTTGTAGAGAGCCTATTCCAACAATCAGTCCCTCAAACTACCATAGCCACTTTGGCCCTACTTGTCTCTTCCATGGGATAGGCATCTCAACCATAATCTCCCATATATCCTACAATGTTTGGGTAGTTATAGCATTGCACTAAGCATAGCTTGTGCCTCAAATAGGCTTCTTGTTTTCTTCCATGCCTTTTGCCACATAGCCTTGGTTTACATAGCCCTCATTTTCCACACTTTCTCTCACCACAGTACCATTCTCCTCAATACTATCAGCCCATGCCTTCAACACAACCACCACCTTGTGTATCCCACACCTCCTCAATTTCAACATTATCATCCTTTCCCTCCTTATACATTACCACCAACTCTTCCTAAGGTGTCTACACCATAGAAACAACCCACAAATATTACTTGTGCTACTACTTCCAACAGCAGTGAGAGACCTTAGCAACATCGAAAGCACCCCTTCTTTAGAAATGACCCTAGGAAGGGACAACATAATTTCGAGGCGACTACACCCTCCAACTTAGCACAAGTCCAACCCTATGGTGCATCCTTATCTTTGAACCCAATGCCTCATGTAACTCCATCAGGGCCACCAACTCACGCGCCAACAAAAATATGGCCCAATGAACACAGGCATGAAGGGTGACAACCTGATCCTTGCATATCATCTAACCGTCCTAAATATCATAGTGGGTCAACTCGTTATTCAAGAACTACATCATAAAAATTTCCCTACTATGCTTATTATAATCAAGTGTGTGAACCCTGATGGGGTAAATATGACCAAGCTCGAATATTTCCAACATGCAAGGATCCTTATCTTCCATTTATTAATCCTTGCCATGCTCAACCATTTAGTTATGGGGGATATCCCCCATTTTAATAACAAGCAGGATTAATAAATATTTTTCATTTTCTTTAATTTTTCAATTTTTGTTTTTCATTTTTTCATCTTTCAATTTCTTTTTTTATCTTTTTGTGTTTTTGGTATTTTTGTCTTTTTACAAGTAATCTCATCTACTAATAAAACACTCAGGTGGATCATTGGTTGAGGTGTGTTCTATGTTATCAAGTCTCAAGTGATCAATTATGTGGATAGTGAGCCCACTACATCCACTCATCCATTCTACAAATAAAAGGTTTTGTTCGAGGGTACAATGATATTCTTGACATTCTTAAAACTTAAATTAATTTTGTGTTCATTGTACCCAGAATGAAGAAGGATGGACCAAGAGGGAATGATTAGGGTGCGACATCAAGGAAACTTGTGGATTCTCTTTGGTGACATCTATGTGAGTTATCATGCAACGTGGTTGTAGTAAGATCCTTGTAGATATAATGAAAAATGGGAGTAAGAGTAATAAAAAAGGGCACTCAAAAATCCAATGCTATGCTAGGGGGTCCCACTGGAAAGACATGCACCCATGCCTGAATATTGGTGGCTTCTCTGGATTCAGTATTCAAAAAAAAAGAGATGAAAAAAAGAAGAAGAAGGAAGAAAAGAAGGAAGTTCCACAAAACAAAACAAAAAAAATCACTCCTCCCTTGAATAAAATGCCAAGTGATCATATGCCTTGTTGTTGTGGTACTCTCGTAGTTACTCATCATGGGATGAAACAATGCAATGTCACTGATTAGAGGAATGGACTTGGTCTTGATTTTGGAATGATGGGTTAAGGACATGTTAATCATGCTTTACACGTAGGATTCACTGTGCCTTGGACTAATTACCTCATGTCCCAATCTCTATGATCCCTTCTATACTTTGTCTCATCTCACTGTTCGTGTAATTTTAACTCATGTCATGTGTAACATAGAATTCTTACCTCATTCCGGTGATATTTACATGTGTGTGTTTTGTGGAATCAATGCAGATTACATTTAACAATTCTAGTGCCCAGGGACACTTTAAGTGTGGTTACACAAGGGCATTATAGGTTGAAACCTACTTTGGGGAGGATCCACTTGTGTAATCTTCACTTATGACATAGCTCACACCCACCCTTTCTTACCCTCAGCTTATTTTTCATAACATTCTTTCCCTTTTATTATTACCCCTCTAAATAATAACGTTCCTATGTACCATTACATAGCCTTTTTCTCTACCACCTGAGGTTTTATTGATCATTTTCATAGATCATTATTCATGCCTTTAAAACCATATAATTACTTGGGAACCCCCTAACAATAGCCTAATATCCTAAGTTACAACATTAATTTCAAGAAAATCCCTAAAAGATTCGGTATTTTTGTGATGCCCCAATGTCACTAGGGCCGTGATATCGCATACATGATGTATCGTATGCGATATCGCATCCCTTCAACCCTATAAATAGGTAGCCCCCCCCACAACACTTAGCCTCATTTCTTTCCATTCACGTGGGGGAGTTTTTTAAATTTTTCTCTATGACTTGTGAGTGTGACACCTTTTCTTTTCAACCTCTATCTTCCGATTTGAATTCTGTCTGAACTTGCTTGAACCCAGAGTGTTCAGCTTAGTCATGGGGGAGGGACACCTACTGAATAGCGCCTAAATTTTTTGGAATTTATCATCGCCCAAAGGACACCATTAAGGGTAATTATTTGTAATTAAGAATGAAATGTGCCAAAAAAAATAATTTAACCCTTTAGGTACACTGGGAGATTAAAATTGAAAAAAACACCTAAGTGAAATAGACTCATTATTACAATCTTTAAAGAAATATCACACAAAGATAAAAAAATTAATTAGTTAAGGCAAGGAGTAAGGTATAACTTAATTTCAAAAACAACCTTACTAATGCTTGGCCTGTGTGATCGCAGATGGTCCCGAAATGTGGACAAAAGGAAGGTCCTAATCAAGGTGGAAGTAAGTGACCCAGGAGAGGTGGAAGACAAGATCTTATCAGACAACATGCAGAACAGGAGGAGAAATCATTTAGTATTCATCAAGAGGATCCTCCTACTGTACAGTCCAGGTAGGTAGAAGGAGGAACTATGGTAGTGCTTGAACAGGGACAACATCTCACGTTGCCCCAAGATTGTGTTCAGGCCATCCATGAAAAGTCCACATTCATTGCTATGATTTTGGAGCTAAACTTGGAATCTTTTACAGAGTTTGCTCCTGAGGCTGTTAGGGATCACCTTGAAGGATCTGCCTTATGGCCTGTCCTCTCTAAAAGCAGTGCTTGGTACCTAGGAGAGATGTACCAATTCTGGCACAATAGGGAACAAGACACCAGTATCAACATTTGTGGTGTGACAGTCAATTTCTTCACGTAGGCCATTTTAGAAGTGTTAAACATTACGAATACAGGGCCAAAATTTGCTCAATTATCCACCCGTTCAGACCCCGATGTGTGACGGGATTGGTTGGAAAGGGCTTATGGCAGAGATAAAACATTTGGTGAGTTGATGATAGAAGAGAGAATTTAGTTCAAAATTGGAACATATCACCTCTTTCCCACGAAGGGCTTAAAAAGAATATCAATGTATGTGGTGAGAGGATGTGTAGTGTTGATGGAAAATGTTAACGCTAACTTGCCCCATCTATATTTAACGGAGATCCTAAGGAGGTTCGAGGAATGGAAGATAGGGAAGATGGCATTGCCTTTCCCTTGTCTTATCAGAAAGCTTTCCCGACATGTTGGTATCAAGGGGTACACCAATGATGTTCTCTGGAAAGCCCAAAATGCTTCCTATGCTGAACTGTTAAAGACACCAGTCGCAAGGAAAATTACTGGTAAGATGTTGGGACTAGAAGAAGAAGAAGAAAAATGGCTAGACCAACTGCAACTAAACTTGTAGGTCCCAGCCAACCTCCAAGCACAAGACCTAGCCAACAACAAAAAGTAGGACCCAGCACATGCCAAGATCAGCCATCGGCACAAGACTATAGACCATCGATGAGCCATCTCAAGGCCATCACTGAGATGGTCAGTTGGGGAAGTCATGATGATGCAAACCTCTTCCACGTCATTGATGATGCCATTCAGTCCACAATTTCTATGGATAACACAAGGGGTGTAGTATCTATTCACACAGGAGGAGGGAAAAGTAGATGATCGCAATAGATCTCAGGAAACACGACATCTTTCAAGGTGCAATTAGAAACTAGTGAAGGGCCACTGTGGTGGTCATGCAATACTAGGGTGCTATAGAAGCTGAAGAAGTGGTCATAGATCACATCAAAGAATCATTCAATATACCTGTTGTGCCATCTATAGATCTCACAGAAGCACGAGATGCTCAAACTTTCGACGAAACCTTAGTGACTCCTACGGAACATGAGGATGCACTTGATTGATTGCTCCAAATAGGGCAAGTAATGACGTCCTTGTTTGACATCCCTTAGAATGTTACGGAAATTTAGTTAGACCTCATTTCCACAAAGGGGAAGCTGGTCTTAACAGAAGTGAGGATCAAGCATGCGGAAGCAGAAGTGCAGAAATTACAAGAACAGCTCATGGCCATACAAGCAGTACAGTGAGATCCTCTACAATTTGTTCTTTTAGACCAGCTAGATAATTTCAAAATTTAGTAGCTAACCAAGCTAATCATGGAGAATAAAAAGGTGGCTAATGAAAAAGAGAAGGCTATTTGGGATGCCTTTGCAGCACAGACGCAAACTCATGCGCATATCAAAGCACTCAACACCTTACAGAAAGAAAATAAATAGCTCATTGCCGATAACCTTCGGTTGACCACTGTGGAAAAGTAAAAGAATGTTCTTGAGGAACATTTTCATCAATTATGAGAAAAATTCATCCAGGTCAACCAAGACATAAGTCATTTAGCCAGGGAGAATAGAATCCTCTCAATGGAGGAGGTACGCGCAATTCGCCAAAAGATAGCTATTGAAATAAGCGCGTGGAAAAATGAGGCTAAACAACATGAAAAGCTAAAGGAGCACTTTCAAGATTAGGTGGGGATGTACAAATAGATCCTTGAGAAGGAGATCCATAAGGCCAAGGCCCATATCAATTCTATCAGTGCTCAACACGATGATTGGCAGGCCATATTGGACACATACGCTTTTGCCCACCAAGCAGAAGTTAAGAATTGGGACCTGCGGATTCAGGATTTGACAAAATACATGGAGTTGGAAAACCTACGGTATGCCAACCTTGCCATGTTAATAGTAGGGTGCCTAAGGATAGAGCTCGAGTAGTATGTAGTAACCACCTATGTTAAATACGAAGCAGAATTTGCAAAACATAAGTAGTTGTTGGAAAAACTGGAGGTTGCAAATTCTGAACTTGGGGTGGTGAAAGCAAGCTACCAAGGCCAAAAAGGTGTTGTAGTGGATCTGGCTTGATGGCTTGTGAATTTTCAGGAATACAAAGATAAATATAGAGCCTACAAAGAAGAACGATGGGTGTTTGCAGCTTGGTATGTCAAGGCCAATCAAATGTTTCCGCAACTACCCTGTCCGTGGGAAGTTTCGACTCTGTCAAACAGTGGAACATTAGCATGAATGATACAAGACCCTCAGACTAAAGAGGAGAAACTCAAAGCCATACTTGAACACCATCAAGTCTCAAAACCTGGAGCATAAGACAAAGGGAAAGCACCAATGGAGGAGCCACCGCCACCAGGAACTACATGAGTTCCACAATTTTGTAGTTGTAGCATATTCTTTGTGTTGTGTATTTGTTTTGTTTTCATTCCATAGTGTGGCATAATCCCATTTTCACCATCCAATAATCCCATACCTATCCACTATGTAATCACTATAACATGAGGACAAGTTTTCATTCAGTCATGGGGGTGTGATGAGTCACATTTTGGGTGACCGCGATATCGCGGCCCAATCCACAATATCACATATGAAATATCACGACCTATCTTCTCATATATAAATAAGAGTTAGATAGATGAGTTAGAAATCATTAGATCACTAGGAAGTAAGTTAGTTTTAGTTTAAGTGTTTTTCATTTCTTTCTCTCAACCCTTTTCCTCTCCGTGTATGCCCACAGTATGGTGAATGTAATTGTACAACATCCTTTATTCGAGTGTGATGTACTTGGACACGCACATGATTGGCAATAAAGATTGAGGTTACTTCATCATTGAAGCATTCATTTATGGTAATAATTTAATTGATTTTTATTTACTGGTTTCCTAGTTAATCCCTCTCACCCTTAAACTCAACCCTAAACGTGAAATGAGTACGACTGGATTATGAGCATTTAAGTGTGACTACTTGATAACCCAGTAGCGTACCTAGGATCTGCGCTTGGTAATCCCAGTAGTAGTCATGCATGAAGTCCAAGATGTGTATGGATAATCAAGGAACGGATGGTCATCGCATTTAGGATAGTTTAGATTCTCTTATCCTTTCTCTCTTAGCTTAGATAATATTACTTTCCATTGCCTTTAGGCGTAGCATTAGATTAGAAACACATCATACACCTCACTCTATACTAAACCATATGTGATAAAGCTAATACTAGTCTAGGTGGGTGTAGCAACTGAAAACGTCGATGGTTGGAAGAACGCCAAGGTCGACGAACACAACAGTTCCAACCCCGTGCCCACGGGAGGGCAGTGTTAGGTGTGTGTGAACATGGGATGCCCTGAACGGTCTGGTCGATCAGACAGGGAATTACATCAGTGTCAATATAGCCTTTTGCAATATAAACTGTACGAGTTGCAAGATGGTGCTTATGGGTAATTACAGTGGGAAAAGAAAGGGACTAAAAAAAATACAACAACAATGCAAAATAGTGAATAAATGTAAGTGCGACAATGATATGAGACAATGCTTGAACGTAAACAAAATAGAAATAATACAAGGAAGCCAGACAGTAAATAAGAGGTAACATAAGATACAGTTAGGGACATGCACCACTTCAGAGCTACAAATCTGTCCGGTTAGGGGGTGGCACAATCGGCTGCACATTGTGACGGAGTGTAGAAAGTTTCGAGAGTGACCAAAGCATGCTGGGAAACAAGAATAGCTGTGTACTTGGGCACAAATTTCACATATATACAATGTGGGTGGGATCCTACCAAGGTGGTAGCACAAGACCCCGGGCTTTATGCCAACCGAGAGAGGTTCTTTTTATAGATTGCTGGCCTCTCCTTTTCTTTTCCTTATTGTGAGATTGCATGTATTTCTCTTTGTTTGTTTCAAGCAAGGAGACTCCCCTTTCCCTTTTTTTCTTTTTTTTCATTGACCCTTTTTGTACTGCTTGACAGGCTATTTATAGGGCTGAAGGTAAGCTAAGGTGACCGTTTGAATACTGCGTTGTTGCAGACTTGCGCCAACTTACTGGCATTACTCGAGCCATTTGTGACTGTTGAGCTTGCAAGACCGTTGTGATGCAAGCAATAACTGCAATCCTACTACATCGTGACTACACCGGTAGCTCCTAGAGGCATGTGCCAATGATTTGATTGAGGTGGAGTGCATTGATGTCGCATGGCCACCTTCCTATCGTGCTATGTTTTGCGACGTGGCTTACTTATCGTGGCATAGCACCTTGCCGCATGTCTTGCCATACGTCACATACTTGCTACATGATGCTATGCTACGTAGCGTAGCGTAGCGACTGGGACAGTTTTGCTGATTTTCAGCTTATTCTGCCATAATGCAAGTTCTGCAGACTTTGCTGATTTCACCTTTCGAACCACCTTCTATCCCTTTCCGTAGGACTGCTACGCCTTACTGCACCATGTAGCTCAACCTAGCGTAGTAGCAGACATGGTCTACCGCTTCTTGGTGAAAAGAGAGATCATTGTAGAACTTGAGATTGGATGAGGGAGGTGAGTAGTGAAGTTGTTGCTATGCTACACCATATATCATTGCGTAGCGCAACATCTCGTTGCACCATTTTTTTCTGGGGCTTGCTATGCTACACATTGTAGCGTAGTAGGCTTTGTGACTTAGAAAACTTGCTGAACTACTTCTCCTATGCCCCTAGGCTACTGTCGCTAATTCTGGACACCATTTCTGAGTAGGTTGCCAGCTGTTTAGACTACTTTGGCAGGCGGGTGAGTTGGTACGGAACTCACCCATGCCTAAAGTAGAAAATTTACCAAACTAGCCATCCTAGACTCAGAACGTTCTTTTCTTGATGAACTGTCATGGTGCTATGCAGACTGCAAGAGCCTGGTGAGGCCAGGATGACCTCACATTTTCTTTTAGGATGTTTCATTGGCCCCTCTTTGTTGACGTTTGGAGAATAGGCTCGATCGACGTTGACAAAGAATATGAAACACCACAAGAAGCAAAACGTTGAGGCTGTCGCTTGGTGAGTACTGAGATGTCACCTGGCTGTGCTTGAGGGTGCTTCATTAGTGCTGTGGAGGTTAAGGCAGAGAGTAGAGATGATGTTTAGCCAGGTCCCTCGTCGGAGTGCTTTGAGGGGCTCGTTTGCATTTTCATCTCTGACTGGCGCTATTCTTCAACCTCCCGCAGGCGACTGTCCCCTCTGTAGGATGAGCTGTATTACATCCGCGGAGGGTCTTGACTTGCCTATCAAAGCCTTCCACACTACAAGTTGTGTTACGCTTGTGCCAGAATTTGCACTCTCAAAAAACCATGTTAGTCGAGGCACTCACTTTGTGACATTGTAGCCTTTGCTGCTGTAGAGGGATGCGTCTATAGGGACAATGTTTTGTGGGATGCTAGCATTATTGTTACCCTTGGGCACCATCGTTGGTGTGATATGCCCAAAGCAGGGAGGCCAGCAATGGTCTTGATAGCACTGCTCATGGAGGAATCTATTCCCCAGGGCATTGAGGGCGCAGATGCACTGGGATCCCCACCAAAGGCATGCACACTGAGTTTAGCTATGGGATCAGCTACCACATAGCCAAACACTGTGCAATTCATTAACGAGGAATAGAAGTGGAACAATATTGTGGCTAGGCCACAATACTGTCAGCACCTCAGAAGCAGGAATAGGCCCGCGAGCTACCATCTAGGTGGTCGGTCGTAATGATGGTAGGTTTGAAGGGCCCATGTGACATCGTATGACGTCTTCGAAGGGTCAGCATGACATCAAAAATGGCAGCACATACGCCCCAGATCGTGTTTTTCTTACGTCGAGAGCTGTGTCCTAGAGTGGCAATGACCCACTTGCATGCCAGTATTATGCTCCTTCGTTTGACGTATATTCGGTGATGATGCCTATTGAGGATGCGACATGAACCCAGTTTAAGGTTTTGGTAGACTAGGTGCTAGTTTAGGATCCCAGCAGATCGCTGTGCTGGTTTGAGGTCCCTGCGGACCGTACATGCTAGGTTTACGTCATGGAAGACGTGCGATGCCAGTTTATAGTCATAGTGGACTAACAGTGCCATTTTTACATCATGGCGGACTGTTGCTTCCAGTTTACCATTGTAGCGGATGCTGTTTGGTGCTACTAGTTTATCATCATTGCAGACGCTAACCGGCACGGCTGCCAGTTTCTCGTCATAGTGGACAGTTGCTACTAGTTTACCATCATAGCGGATGCTATTTTATGCTACTAGTTTATCATCATTGCGGACGCTAATCGGAGTGGCTGCCAGTTCACCATCATAGCAGATGGTGGAGTGTGCTGTCATTGCACCTTAGATGTAGTATGACTTGAGGTACATGTGGTTCACTAGGTTGGTGAATTCGTTGCCGTTCATGTCTGCCAGTTTGAAAGCTCCATTCCCGAAGGCTTTAGCGACCACGTAAGGCCCTTCCCAGTTGGCTGAGAATTTACTCATGTGCTCATGGACGGCCTTGAGGATGAGATCTTCCTTCTGTACTAGCTATTGATGCAAGTCTACACAGTTCTTTTTTCATTGTTTGTCCTGATAGTGCTCGATTCTTCTTAGTGTCTGTGCGCATTCCTCCTCCACTGAGTTAAGGTCGATGGCTCGCGATTTGTTATTCTGGGCTTCACTCATGACATTGGACAAGATCATCTAGAGTGAGGGTACCTGTAACTCAAGAGGTAACATAGCTTCAAATCCATAAACGAGATTGTAAGGGGTCTTTTCGTGGTTCTGCAAGTCGTTCAATAGGCCTAGAGGACATAGAGTATTTGCTCGTGCCACCACCTCTTACTGTTGCTAAGCATACACTTCAGTAAGTTGATGATGGACTTATTTGTAGCCTCTACCTGTCCATTCACCTGCAAATAGTAGGGGGAAGAAAATGATTGTTTAATGCCCAAGTTACTACAAAAGGCCCGAGTTTCCTTACTGCTGAACTGTGGTCCATTGTCAGTCACAATAGTCATCGGAAGCCTAAACCTAGTCACGATGTTATCGAGGATGAAGTGGCGGATTTGCTGAGATGTCACTTTCCTTAGAGGAATAGCTTCCACTCACTTAGTAAAATGCTTTGTGGCAGTGATAATGAAGCTATGCCCCGTGGAAGACTCAGGTGTGATGGGCCCTATGAGGTCTAGTTCCCATCATTGGAAAGGCCATGTAATTTGTGTAGGGTATAGGTCTGTAGGTGCTATGTGTATGAGATTTTCATATCTCTGACATGTGTCACATGTCTTGACTTTTGACAAGCAGTCGTGCTCCATGTAAGGTCAATAATACCCTAGGCGTCTGATCTTCACTGCCATAGCCCTAGGTGCTATGTGTCCACCGCACAGCCCTTCATGAACCTCATTAACTACCTTCTATGCCTGCTCACCACCCACGCACGCTAGGAATATCCCATCGTAGGACCGCCAGCATAGGGTGTCACTTCCTATGAGCACGTATTACCAAGCATGTTTGCGGATTGCATCTTTCTAGCTTGATGTCAATCTACCCGAGAGTTCACCATGTTGCAGATATGCTTTAATGTTATCGTACCATTCCGGGGTGTCCGTAGCATCAACGTACACCACGTGTTTTGCTCAAGTGATAGGTTCTGCGCATTCTATGATCGCAGTTGGTAGGTTCACCAAGGAATGCGATGGGATGTTTAATGCGAGGGTAGCTAAGGTGTCTGCTATGTCGTTCTCACTGCGCGGCACGTGTTGCACATCGGTGGTCATGAATTGTTTCAATAAAACCTTTGCTAGGTTGTAGTAGGGTTGTAGATGCATAGCCTTGCAGGCATAAACTTCGATGATTTGATTCACAACTAGTTGTGAATCTCCTCGGATCACCAGGTGTTGTACATGTAGTGCGCAGGCAGTTAAGAGGCCTCTAAGTATCCCCTCGTATTCTGCCACATTGTTAGTGCATGGGAATGTGAAGTGATAAGCGGACGGGTACATTTCACCAGAGAAGAATGTGGTTATGGTAGCGGCGTTACCTCCTTGCATGGTTGACCCACCATTGAAGTGTAAGGTTGCCTCGAAATGTGGTGGGACGATGGTGACATTGCTTACATATTTGTCTGGGAACTTAGGGTTGATGACTATCTGGTCGTCGACTAGCGAGGTTGTAAGTTGGATCGCTATGGCTTGGCCTTTTGTCGAAGATTGGCTCACATAGCGCAGATCAAATTTTGCAGTTATGGCCTTCCATTGGGCAATCCTGCTACCCTCCTATAGGTTGCCGGTGATAGCCTGAAGTACATTGCTTTTGCAAATGATGTTGGTTGTGCTGCTGAATAGGTAGTGCTGCCACCTTTTTAGCGTAAACAATAAGGCTAGGAAATTCCTTTCCACCTCGTTGTATTTTTTTCATATGATATTAATGCATGGCTTAGGTAATACATTGGTATCTTAGAGCCATCGTCCCACTTCTGACATAGTAGTGCCACTATGGATGCGTCAGAGGTGGTGAGGTATATGAAGAAAGGCTTGTCCATCTATGGTGGGTACACTGTTGGTAGGTGCGAGAGTTCCTTCTTTAGGTTGTCGAAGGCTTGTTGACATTGGACTGTCCACTTGAAGTCAACCCCTTTTCTCATAAGATGTTGCATGGGGTGTAACTTATTGGTTAGTCTTGCTATGAACCTTCAAATGAATTGCACTTTGCCTTGTAGACCACGTAACTCTTTTAGGTTTGTGGGGGGCGCTAGGTTGACGATAGCTTTGACTTTGTCTGGGTCCACCCATATTCCAGCGTTTGATACTAAAAACCCTAACATGTGCCCAATCTTTACTCCGAAGATGCATTTCTTAGGATTGAGATGCAAATCATGCCTTTGACAGCACTTGAAGACTAACTCTAGGTTGTGCGGGTGATGGGTCGCCTCTTTGGACTTGACCGCTATATCGTCCACATAATCATTTAATGTTTCTAGGATGTGGTTACTGAAAATGTACGTGATGGCTCGCTGGTATGTTGCCCCAGCATTCTTGAGTTCAAAGGGCATCATGGTATAGTAGAAAGTTCCCCATGGAGTCATGAAGGTTGGTGACAGCTGGTGTTCTGGGTTGATGTGGATTTGGTTATATCCAGAGAAGCCATCCATGAAGGATAACAAAGCATGCCTAGCTGTGGTGTCAATGAATTGATCAATGTTCGGTAGTGGAAAGTTATCCTTGATCATTGCCTTATTCAAATCTCAGAAATCTATACACATTCATATCCCTCCTGTTTTCTTCAAAACCACAACGATGTTGGACACCCACTCTGAATAGTCGATCACGCAAATGAAGCCTACTCGGTATAACTTAGTGATTTCCTCCTTCACGACTAGCACGATTTCTGGCTTGATTTTACACGCCTTTTTCTTGACTACCTTCACATGGGGGTCTAGGACGATATTATGCTAAATCAACCATGGATCTAGACCTGGCATATCTTCATATGACCATGTGAAAATGTCAACGTGTTCTTGCAAGGTTTTAACTATGCCCTCATGTATTTGTGTGTCTAGTAGAGAGATGAGTCTTAATGTCTTTACCTCCCTTCTTGTAGAGGTTACGGGTATCTTGACGAGTGGATCCACGGTTACATCTTCAGCCTCCAAATCTAGGACATGGACTAGGTGTTTAGGCAAATCCGGGGGTGCTTCTAAGGTTGCTATATTATTAATCACAACCGACTCCCAGTTGATTGCGTTGGGGTTTAACTGTCTTGTGAGCTTGCCTTGTGGCCCTGTTAATATTAGAGGCATGGATAGAGCATGGTGGGTTTCCATTTCTTACTTAACCTACCATCACAAGACAAGAGCCTGGGTAAGGATCACCATAGATTGTGCGGAACATAAATCTGCAAAGCAACATTGAGATGCGACTTGCTAAATAAGGCGATGCAAAGATTGAGGATTTGCTTGCTTAGGGCCGTGGTGTACCCACCCAGGCAGAGGGATCTAGGATAATTGAAGACATAGACATTATTGATGTAAATTGTAAAGTTATATATGGATGTCGAACCACTAGTTTAAATGTCATTTTGGGTTACCATATTGTGACATGCAAAGTCTTGCTACGCTAAATAATGATAAAAGAGATAGCATTGCAAGTATGAGACGTATCAGGCAGTTAATGCAGGAATGAAGGCACAAAACTGTTAGGGAATATGCTATCCTTATGTCGAGGTGCACTAAGTGATTTCTCACGCAAGAAGCATAATTGCTTCTTTTGACGTCATTGTAGACTACGGCTGTTACTAGTTGAAATTGCTGTCTTTGAGCCTTAAGGCATGCAATCATGCCAGGTTTGTTAGCCTAAGGTCTTTTCAGACCTTCAATCGAAAACAAATATTATCCTATTATTTTTATTTTTGAGAAGGCAAGTAACTGACTTGGAGTGTGCTAATGTTTAAATGCTAATAGTGTCGTGATGTCATGGCAAGCATGCTATGTCGCACACCATCCCTACCTTAATCGGAGAGAGAGAAAGGAAGTTTTCCCATTTTACTATTACTGCCATAAATAGGGGTTGAATCCTAGTAATTTCGCTGCTTTTGTTCTAGAAGCGCATAATCCTTGTCGAAACACTTCGGCGATTTCGGGGCATGGAGTCACTATGTCAAGCCATATCGAGGTGAATTTCTAAGGCAAAGGTTGTAAATCTGCTAGCAGGGCTGTGGCTCCCAAGACTCAGTTGGTGCTTGTGAAGGTTGGGGAGGTGAAGAAGGCCTTGAAATGTGGGCCACGGGCATGTGTTCCAGCGTGGGAGGACACACTATTGACCTAGTGAGTTTTATACGTTTCTTCCGTTCCTTTCTCCTTGCACCTTCTACCCTCTTCTGCTCTAGTTTTATGTCTTATTTTTTTTCCTACTGGTATTTTCTGTGGCTGTGTCATTTTGGCTTTAATGTTGTCACAGTCTTGCTTTCTTTCGGTCATCACTACTGTGCAAGGGTCTCGTTGTGGTTACATGTAAGGCCATTACTACCACGGCTGTTGCCACGGCTGTGAGACCAAGGTCCTTTAAACTGCTGAATTGTGAAACCTTTAGGAGGGGATTTGTATGACATAGGCGTGTATTTTGTTTGGGTCTGCTATTAGTTATCTTATTGCTACGCCAAGTTACTTGCATGTTCTTGCTATGCTAGGCTTCTGCATCTTTGTTGTGCTATGATGAATAGGGATCATGCTATGCTTCACTTATGGTTGACTAGGTGCTGCTATGTTACGCATGTATTATGTTCATATTTGATGTCATGATCTGCTATTTCCGTTATGTAGGGTAGGGCCAAGGTCTAGATTGATCGTTTTAGATCTGGAAGGAGTCTTGTGTCATGTAGGTGGGCCTATGGCCAACGTCCCCCCTCCCTCAATATGTTTGGGAGATCGAGCGATTTGGTTTAGGGACGCCTGCAATTACTCCTCAGCCAGTTTAATCTCATGGTTTGGTCCTCCTCAGATGAGACGTGGGCGTTCGACATGATAGAGGCTTTGTTTCCATGGGCAAATCGGGGCATCTTGAGATATCTTTTTGATGATACAACTTCAGGCAGGCTAGGAAGAGGGTCTTCCCCACACTCCATAGGGTTGAGGCGCTTGGCTTGGATTTGGGACATGCCAGAATACTAGTGTTATCATCCCTTCAACACGTTGTACCTCACACACCATATGGTGACGTATTTTCTGAACCCACAGAGGACCATTTACGATGTTGGTGGGTGAGTTTCAAGTCTCCATTTTGTTGTGCGACATTGGCTATGCTCAGCCGAGTGTTGATAGTGTGCACTTATCATCAGGTTCCATCTTAATGATGACAGGGTTCATGATCAGCCAGATGAATTGGCCACGGCACAACTAGCCCTACAAGAATTTGCCTCTGCCAAGAGCCTGCGAGCGGGCATGATTGCTCTTTGCGGGGAAGGATACTATTCCCTCCTATGCATGCTCGCCTCTTTCTATAATAATTTTAGGATGAAAGGTTGGCTAGACAAGGAGTGGAGGGAACCTTTTAAGAAAGTTATGCTTGAAGCAGTCTTAGCGGCTAAACTCCCACTATTCCCCTCACCATATAGGCCTAGTGGGTTAACAAGCGAGTGTCATTTTCTTTAAGAGGTATGCTTTGTGATTATTGCTGCAGGAGTGAAGAAGCCCTGCGAAGTGATGGTGGTGATTTCCAGAAGGCAAGGGGGAAACATCTACTTCAAATACAGTGAGGTATCGGCAAGCCAAAGTTGGTTGGAATGAGGGGCTCTGGGGCCCTTGCTTAGAAGAATCTAGATGGCCAAGTTTATGGACTTGTTTATGGCACTGAATCCAGGCGTTCCTGCTACCGAGATGCTTTCCCTAGTCAACTCCTTTTCTGGGAAGGTGAGTCGCTTTCGCACATACATGCAAGGTGTGCAGGTGGTCATTGACATCAATGACTAGCTCTTTGCAGATTTGTTTGGCGTTCCTAATGATGGCACTGATGTGATGTCAAAGGGCAAGTAGAAGTTGATCCTCCATAAGCAACATATTGAGGAGTGGCTGAGGCTCACCAAGGAGCGGAAAGGGTTCCCTATGGAAAAGCTTAAGGATGGTCCTGCCATGGGGATATACCCGATCTTTCGTGCTCGTGCATTCCCTCAACTGCTCATCCAAGGAAAGGTCTTGGGGCTTGAGTAGGCTTGGGTAATGCATGAAGTTGTGGAGGAAGGGGCCCATTATAACTGGGCCGAATTCCTGTGTAATGGCTTGCAGGGTGAGATTTTGGGGCTCTGTGAGCAAACGGAGTCCCGTTATAACATACACTACACCTTCTACATTAGTTGTTTGAAGTGCTTTGCAGAGTTCTTGGTGGTCCAGGAGGATGGGGTTTGGTCCGAGCTGGATCATGAATAGATCCCCAAGCCATGGATTCAACAGGTCTTTCAGACCGTGCAAGCCCAGGCTCCCCCAAAGGTGGTCAAGGATTCATTTTTTGTAACGACTAAAGGTTTGACAGTTAGTAGCACTTGTGGCCAGGACAGCATAGGGGAGACTCCCCCTACCATACTCGACAACATGACCCAGGGTGATCGTCTTATGGCTAAGGCTATTCTTGTGGAGTTGCAGAGAAAGAGACCTCCCCCTCCTAAGGAAAGCCCTCATGAAGAGGAGCAATGACTATGGTTCAGGTTGCGGTGAACGCAACCCCCCATTGCTGAGCGTTTAGAATACCAACTGTTCCATGCTTAGCTAATAGGTGCTTTGTGGCATGGTATCAGTATTGAGTTAATCAACTTCGATTTATTGTGTGTATACCCTTTGTGGACAGCAAAAGAAGAAGGTGAAGAAGAAGGTGATGAGGAAGTGTTAGGCCTCAGATTGGGGGTGACAAATAAAGACATGGGGGGCTTGGCTTCGGAAGAGAGGGCCTCGGCTAGGGATACTAGGGCTCTTGTCTCTGGGGTAGGGGCTCTTGTCATTAGGGAGCCTCTTCCTATCAATGAAGAGGTGTCTTCCCAAAAGAAAAAAGATGCTACCCTATTGAAATGGAAAGCACTAGCACTTGAGGTAGGAGTTCCTACAGACCTGACCGGGCCTTCTATAGAACCTACTGTAATTGTCTTGCACTAGCATGATGCCAGAAAATAGCCAAATACTGGTGAGTTTAGGCCTTGGATGTGCCCTACCGTAGTCCACTTCGGCTCTTGCTGTCATGCTAAATTTCGTAACAGGTGCTACCGCTGATGTATCAGGACCTTCTCCATCTTGGACAAAGTCATGGGCTGAAATTCTTAACAAGTTTACATTTGTTCAGGGGTTAGTTGATGACATGATCAAACACCTTCAACAGGCGGATCCTTGTGCGAGTGAGTAGGAGTGTTGACAGCCCCTATGTTGCTACGCTACAACTCTTAAATGTATTGATTTATGTTATGTTGACATGATTGCTATACTTTCTATAGCCTCTCAGCTCAAATGGGACCTAGCTTGACCTATGGAAATTGGCACAGTGCCCACACTCTCGTCCGACATGACTGAAGTGTCTCATCATGTATTTAATGAGGCTTACAAATGCATCTTGCACTCGATGTGCTCCCTATGGGAATGTAGATGTACCAATGAGGAATTGTGAAAATGGGCCCATAGGAGCGAGTAGAGAGAGACAGAATTGGCTGCCGAGGTGGAGAACCTCAAGTCGAGGATCGATTTCCTCATAAACCATAGTCCCAACCTTGTGGATTCGCAAAGGGCTATGGTGGATCACACTAGATTTTGGACTATTGTCCATCAGAACATAGAATCCACCCTCGAAATAGTCGAATAGTAGATGCAGATGAATTTGCTGGTCCAAAAGTGCCAAGATATGAAGGACATCAGCGCCAAGGTCTTCGAATGGGGGAAGGCCCAGAGGGACCACAAGTATACATACAAGCGAGAAAACGAAACCCATTGAAGGCTGTATAAAGATGCTGCTATGGAGGAATTCTTGTACAAGGCGTTTGTGAAGGCCATTAGTGCTTTTGAGGCTTATGCCAAATTTAAAGAGCAAGTGCAGGTCACGGAGTCTCCAGATTTGGGGGTGACCCTTCTTACAATGGAGATTGCCACCACCTCCCTTTCCTCGGGGCCTCTAAGATGGACAACTTTGGAAAGGGAGAAAGTTACCACTGCGAATGCTAAACCTAATGATAGGACTTAGATGAATATCTCGATGGAAGAGATTGAGCATCGTCTCAGGCTTGGTCTAGACCAGATACCTCTTGTGACAGATGTAGGCTCCCCTTAGGTTATTCACTTTAATGTTTTGCTACAACTGTCTTTTATCGCATTTGTTGCCCCTACTAACTACTTTATCCTTTGGGGTGCAGGCTCTTAACAAGGATGTGAGGCTTGTGGAGGGAAGAAATGAGGTGTTGGTGGGGGGAAATATGGGAGCAGATGATGTGCAAGTGGATGAGGTAGAGACAAACAGTGAAGGCACTACAAATAGGGATAGCTTGTGAGAGCATGAGGGAGGACTCCCCCTCTCTTCTTTTTTTTGTATTTTTTTAGAAGAGTCTACAGAAATTTCCAATAGGTGAAAAATTTTGACTAAAATGCAAGATTCCAAAAAGGAAAACCAGTTTCATATTATTATGTGTGTTATGTGAAGTTTTCGTACTCTGGTATGCTATTTTTAGGTCATTTTGGGCCGTTTGTTAGTTTTAGGCCATTTCGGGTTGTTTGCGTAATGAATAAAAGCACAGGTGATAATGCTAGTTTTAAGCCTTTTTGGTTTGTTTGTTGGTTTTAGGCCATTTTGGGCCATTTGCATATTGTGATGAAAAGATGACACCCTGGCAAGCTAAGTAGAAAGTGAATATGTGAGGATGGCAATTGGGTGAGAGGTCGTAAGGCTACTATGATGCACGTAGCTATCTCTAGACCTTTTGTGGGTTGATAGGGACATAAGGTCAAGGTGTTTCGCTAGGGCCTTTGCTCATGCTACTATCCTCCGCTTGAAAGGGCAACTCCACCCAGACATTTTCTACCTGAGGGTCGCTTCGTTGGGCCGATCCCTTCGCTGTATGATTGGTGCATGCATGAACAGGCACTTCATCTTCAGAGGTTGTAACCTCTGAACCTTGTTCTATGTTTAGGTTACTAATTGCTTGCATTACCAGCCCATCGCCATGGATTATCACCTCTCTACCCTCGTATGGTAAGTACATTTCCTGGTGTATAGGTGAGGAAACTGCCCCGAGTTGTGCTAACCATGATCTTCCCAAGATTAGGTTAAACCCAGGTATTTCTTCGACTATGACGAATGTTGCATCCATGGGGAGCTCATTCCCTGCTACGAAGTTTACATGAACTATGCCTTTTACCAGGACACGTGTCCCGTTGAAGGACCGTAGGCACGACGTCGCTGTTGGTTTGATCTGGTCAACCAACCCCAGTTTCTCTATGATAGGCAAAGAGATGATGTTTTTGGCTGCTCCATCATCAACATGCACTCTTCGGATTCAGTACTGACCGACCTAAATTGTGATGAAGAGAGGCACCATAGTCACTTGGCCCTTTTCAGGATCTTCCTTATTGGCTTTGTTGCTAAAAGTTAGTGGAGGTGTAGACTCCATGGGTGCAGAGGGAAGTATGACTGAGTGGATCATTTTCTTATCTACCGGCATGTTTTCATTGACTGGGATTATCATTAACATGTAGCCCAGAGCCTTGCGGTGAGGGGTGGATACCATGACTAAGTCGTATAGGCTTAACATGGTATTTTTTTGCCTGAGGGTTTACCCAACCTGGGTTAGGACATTCAAGAAGTCTTGGCCACTCGTCCATTTGACACCCTCCTCCTCTATTCGTCCGAGAAGATGAATCTCCTGAGGGGAGATGGCCCTAGACCTAGGTTCAAATTTTCGGCAACAAGATGTCATAGGTCGTGTGCTTGTGTCGACCTTCATTCTTGGTGATGAAGGTGTAAGTTTAAAGGATGAAGGCGTAGTTTTGGAGATGCTTTTGATGGTATTCCTCTTTGACACCTCGCTCGTCAGGTAGGTTTCTCACGTTGTAGGGTGAGGAAGTTGTTTGTTGCTACACAGGATGGAGGCTATCAAAGACACTGGCCTCCTGATGATGAATGGGGTTAGAGGTGTTAGCAGATGGGGTTGCACAGCCGTGCCAATGAGTGATGCAGAGGTAGATGCTCATGGTGGGACTTTCAGTATGAAGGGCGACTATGGGCTTGGACTGACCATTGGTGGCATGGACGTACTACGCTGAGGTGCACGAATCACAAATGGTTGGAAGGGTGGCATGGTATCATTGTCAATACCGATGGAATTGATTATGTAACCGACATTGTTGGCATTGAGGAGGTCAGTATAGACATACATGGTTTGGTTTTTAGGATGTACTGGGCTACTTTCATCTAGCACCAAATGCCCTAGGTCAATCAATCTTTGGATGTCATCTTGCAATGATAGACAATAATCTATGGTATGATCACATAGTTGATGGTAATCGAAAAACCTGTCTAGCCTAAAACCTTTAGGGACTGGAGGTTCATTGGGCATGGCTAAAGAGGGATTTCTAAGGAGCTCGTAGTAGCGTCGATGCCTCATGTTTACTTCTTCTAACATTCTCTTGTGTTGAATGTATCCTACTGCCAATAGTTGCTTTAGGAGTTCTAAAGGTTTGAGGGGAAGTGGAGTATATTTTGAATGATATTGACATTCAAAATTAGGTTTAGTATATGTAGATGTCTCAGGTGCGGGGGTGGTGGGTTGTAATGCTTGGCCCGGCTTAGGCCCTAAGTTAGTTGTAGGTATGGTCGGTTTCTTGTTATTCTTGTTTCTGCTGTTGCTATGTTTGGGCTTAGCCTCAGCTACCACAGTAGCCACCATGGTTGTTGGGGCCTTACCTTTGTCCTTCTGTTCCTATAAGTGACATAAGCTAGGTCTTTACTTGCCTTGGCTACGTCTTTTATGCTTTTCATCTAAGCGAAAGCTTGACTAAGTGAGCGTGGAGCAAGGTAATATAGTTTTGACTTGATGAAGTCGTTCACTGCACCCTTAAATACGACTAACAAATGAGCCTCCGCGATAGGTTCACAGATTTTTTTAATGGTTGCGCTCCATCGTTGAATGAATTTTTGGACTAGTTCTAGTGGGTCTTGCTTCATGCTCATCAGCTGATCTAGCGTGGTTTCTAGCTTCAAGATATACTTGAAGCGTGTCACAAACTGGGTCAAGAGTTCTTTCAAAGTTGAAATGGATGAACATGGCAATGTGCGATACCACTCTAGGGCTTTCCTGGCTAGGGACATGGTGAATACGTGAATGATCGTATGCGGCCATTGTTGTAGCAACAAAGACTCTGACCGAAAAGTGATGAGATGTGTATTAGGATCTCCTTCACCATTGTACTTCATGAAGTGTGGGAGGGACATCTCGAGTGGTAATATCAAGGTAGGGATTGTAGGATTGACGGGGTCATCTTGGTAAAATTCCATGACTCATACCGTATTGGACCTAATAGCTTTGAGGCATTTTACTTCCTCGGTTAGGGTCTGAATAAGCTGAAATGCTTTGTCCAGACCGAGGGATGTTGTAGACGTCTGAGGGACTACGAAGATGACCCCCACAGGTGGCATGGTAACGGTGGAAATTTGATCCATCAGCTGTGATGTTGGGGCCATCCCTACTAAAGGTATTTTTTACATTATACACCATCTAGTGGGTGGTATCATCGGAGCGGTACTAGTAGGTTGAGCTACCAAGTAGGCTGTTTGGATTACCAGTGGGATCCCCCCATGGCCCCGCGTCAAGTTGTGTTGTTTGGGGGGTCGAATAGACCTGAGGATGAGTGTAATGAGACATCTTCAACAATTGCAGAATAGATGAGAAAGCAAACGGATGCCACCATATGGATGGGCCTGAGCCCATCACAGAGGGTGGGATGGTTACATACGTAGGAATTGGTAGGGGAGTTAGGTGCGGTTGTAGAGTAGGTACAATCTGGACATGTGGTAGAGTAGTCATGATAGGTGTGTTGCATGTTGCAGTAGCGTGCTGATAAACAGCTTACGGTGGCATAGTTGTTGCGGGTGCAACCGGGCGATAGGGGTGATGAGGTGCTATGAACGTAGCATGGCTACCAACTGTAGTTGCAGTTGTAGAATGTTGAAGCATAGGCGCGATGGTGAAGGGGGTGGCGATAGGCAGCGGGTTGGCCTAGAAGCACTAGGTAGGTAGGATAGGAATGGGGTTGGCTAGGCCTCCCTCGTCAGATTAGGAGTCAAGCTTCTCCTGCCCATCCTGAAAGATGTCATCCTGGTTGGACACTATGTCTTGTTGCCCCCTAAGCCTTGTCAACTAGATTAGTTGATCTAACAGCCTTTGGTTCGCTTGTGTCAAAGGTAGGGAAATGCCTTGGTGAGGAACGAATTTTTCCTCGTTGCAGTAAGCGAACTCGAAGCTACGTTTTTCTTCGAGTTTGTGTGAATCTAAGGGTAGGTTAGCCTGCACCTTCGCGCAAAGGAAATTGTAATGCTCATGTTGCTAGGCCAGGCCCTCAGATCCTCAGTTTTGAATCCTGAGAGACCGACGTGCTTCTAGTGTTGGATTCAAACATTGTTCGGTACTAGTAGTACCTTGGGCTGCGAAGGGCACCTCCATGTTGGAAATATCGATAGCAGTGGTGGTAGAAGTCATCATTAAGAAACTGATTATGCGAAAATGCTAGAAAATGTGGAAGAATAGAAGTATAAAAAATGAAAATAGGTGGCTTTTCGTCCTGTATGATCCCGGAGGGACCATCGAGGTGACCGACCTATGCCACACAAGATAGAATCAACCTCAAAGGATGTCACATTTTCACTTGTGCTAGCTAGGGTGCAGGACACATGTGGGACTACTATAGAAGAAGTAAGTTAAATCATTGTCCAAAGGCGTATTGTCTCATAGGATTCCGGAGGAATCGTTGAGGCGACCGATCTACACCACATGATGCACAAACAACCACAAAGGGTGTCGAGTCTACGCTAATGCAAGTCAGGGGTGGAAGGCATACGAGACTACCATAAGACGAGCAAATTAACTAGAAACCAAGTAAATTTTGTGTCTCATGGGATCCCAGAGGGACTGTCGAGGTGACCATTCTATACTTCATGGAATGAGGTACAGAACACAGGCAAGAGAACCGTAGGATGGGAAAATTAACTAGTAATCTGGAAGGTTTTATGTCTCGTAGGGTCTCGGAGGGACTATCTAGGCGATCGATCTACACCACATGGCGTAGGGTGTAGTACACATGCAAGATGACCATAGAATAAGCTAGTTAACCGATGATTGGAGGCCTTGTGTTCTATGGGGCTCCAGAAGAACTGTCGGGGTGACTGATCTGCGCCGCATAGAATGCAAACAACCGCAAGAGGGTGTCACATCTACACTTGTGTGTATCAAGGCACAGAAGGCTGAAAAAACTACCATGACACATAGAAAAGACACCAAAAGGCCCTTCTTCTAGTGCTAGAAAACTATAGTAACCAAAAATGTCAGTGGCTGGAAGAATGCCAAGGTCAGCAGACACAATAGTTCCAACCCCGTGCCCATGGGAGGGCGGTGCTAGGTGTGTGCGAACACAGGGTGCCCTGAATGGTTTGGTCAATCAAATAGGGACTTACATCGGTGTCAATATAGCCTTTTGAAATATAAACTATATGAGTTGTGAGATGGTGCTTATGGGTAATTACAATGGGAAAAGAAAGGGACTAAAAAAATGCAACAACAATGCGAAATAGTGAATAAACGTAAGTGTGACAATGATATGAGAAGATGCTTGAAGGTAAAAAAAAAAGAATAATACAAGGAAGCCAGAAAGTAAATAAGAGGTAACATAAGATACAGTTAGGAACATGCATCGCCTTAGAGCTATAAATTTGTCTAGTCAGGGGGTGGTACAATTGGCTGCACGACATGACGGAGTGCAGAAATTTTTGAGTGATCAAAGCATGCCAAGAAATAGGAATAGCTATGTACTTGGACATAGATTTCACATATATACAATGTGGGTGGGATCCTACGAAGGTGGTAGCATGAGACCCTGGGCTTTATGCCAGTTGAGAGAGGTTCTTTTTACAGATTGCTGGCCTCTCCTTTTCTTTTCCTTATTGTGATATTGCAAGTATTTCTCTTTGTTTGATTCAGGCAAGGAGACTCCCCTTTTTCTTTTTTTTCATGGACCCTTTTTGTGCTGCTTGATAGGCTATTTATAGGGCTGAAGGTAAGCTGAGGTGACCGTTTGAATACTACGTTGTTCCAGACTTGTGTCAACTTACTGGCATTAGTCGAGCCATTTGTGACCATTGAGCTTGCAAGACCATTGTGATGTAAGCAATAACTGCGATCCTACTACATCATGACTGCACCACCAGCTCCTAGAGGCATATGCCAATGGTTTGATTGAGGTGGAGTGCATTGATGTTGCACAGCCACCTGCCTGTCACGCTGTGTTTTACGACGTGGCTTGCTTATCGTGGCGTAGCACCTTGCCATGTGTCTTGCCATACGTCACATACTTGCTACATGATGCTACACTACGTAGCATAGTGTAGCATAGCGATTGGGACAGTTTTGCTGATTTTTAGCTTATTCTGCCATAATGCAAGTTCTATGGACTTTGCTGATTTCTCCTTTCGAACTGCCTTCTGTCCCTTTCCACAGGACTGCTATGCCTTGCTGCACCATGTAGCTCAGCGTAGCGTAGCAACAGACATGGTCTGTCGCTTCCTGGTGAAAAGAGATATCATTGCAGAACTTGAGATTGGATGAGGGAGGTGAGTAGTGAAGTTGTTACTATGCTACGCCATATGTCATCGCGCAGCGCAACATCTCGTTCCACCATTGTTTTCTGAGGCTTGCTACGCTACACATCGTAGTGTATCAGGCTTTGTGACTTAGAAAACTTGCTGAACTACTTCTCCTGTGCACTTAGGCTACTATCACTGATTCTAGACACTATTTCTGAGTAGGCTGCTAGCTATTCAGACTACTTTGGTGGGCGGGCGAGTTGGTACGGAACTCGCCCATGCCTAAAGTAGAAAATTTACCAAATTGGCCATCCTGGACTCAGAACGTTCTTTTCCCAATGAACTACTATGGTGCTGTGTAGACTGCAAGAGCCTGGTGAGGCCAGGATGACCTTGCATTTTCTTTTATGGTGTTTTAGTGGGAATACAGCAAACTACGACCTAAGGCTAACTGTCTAGATGCCACAACTAGTCCGTCTGCAGAGTTCAACCAGATCGCGCATGTAACAAACTTTCTGGATGTGAAAATATGACAAATTTCTTAATTTTGCTAAAAAAAATTCTAAACCCATCCTAACACCATTGATAATTCCCAAAAACCTAGGATTTTTGTTGAAAAAATTTTCAAAAGTATCAACGTTGCCCATCTCCATGGGGGTAAATCTATTAAAACCAAGAATTTCAACATACATCGATCTATGAAAAAGTTTACCAAAACTTAATCAGATATCCAAATTTCATGATTCCATAGCTATTGGAATTTTTAAAAATTAATCTAAAAACAAAAAAATTCCTAACCTTTCTTGAAGAAAAAAAAATGCAAAAGTAACATTAAAAAAATAGCCAAAATCACAAACCCACTATGTACTGGCTAATTGAAAAATTCATAGAAAATCAACTATAAGTCAAAATTTAGGGGTTTAAAAACTAGTTTGACCAAAAAAACATAGTACTACAACCATATGGTGATAAAAATATAAAAATCCTATCATTTGGATACAAAAAAAAAATACAAAAGTGGTGTTACTTTTTGGCTCCAAACTACAAAAAAATGCATAGGAAAGACTAAAACAAATTTTTAATTCACTATACACCAATCCCACAACTAGATCAACAATGAAAACCCATGAACATGGACTATATATAATGTAGGAATTTTATAAAATTTAATTTTAACAAATACCTAAACCTACATAAGCAAAAATTCCCAAGTTTTTAGCAAAATTTCTTACGAAATGGTTAGGGATTATGTACCTGGGAGTGATGGTAGAAGAACCCTTACCAATAAAGGGCTATGGTAGGTTGGAGAGGCCTTTACTAGTAACATTAGCATTCTAAAAGGTTGGATTTTTGCTAGTTGTAAGCCTCCTCTTTGACATCTTAAAGAAGGAGCATTGAAATTGACAAAACCTTCACACTTATGGAGACTCCTGTAGTAATTGCACGTGTTCCTTGGGGTAGAAATGTTGGACTATGTTGGGAATAGGTGTGGTGGAGGTAAGAAATGGATCAGAGCTCTGATGCTAGGCACTATAGGTTAAGAGTGTTGAGAGAATTATGATTTGTGTAAACTCGTAATTTGGAAATCACTCTTAAACTTATGGACCTACCTTCAAAACTTTGGTTTCTCCAAAATACTCACACAAGTTCCACTAAACTTAATGATCATAATTAGAAAGTGGAACTACACTAGGTAAGTGGGAAATTGATTCATGAAAAAAATCAAATTTAAGATGGGTCCCACTAGGTGCCTATGCAACAAGCTAATGAAAAATCATACTACACTTGGATTTGAGCCTTCTCATAGTAACTATGTTGGGGTTTAAGAATCCAAAATCCTTGAAATAGATTTTGAACTCCAAATACTACCAAAACCCACCTCAAAACCATCCATACATGCCATAAAACCTTATGCCCAAAGTGGGAAACTAGGTGTTAAACATTGATAGAAACAAGATCTCAAGGAAGGCCAAAACTCATACTAAGACTTGTCATCTAGAGTAACTACATTGGCCAATAGGCTAACTACCCTAGACAAAATAGTCATAAATGGGATAATGTCTTGTACCATCAAACAAACTCTTGATCCAGTCAAAAATTATCAAACCATGCACCAAACCCTAACCAAAACCTTTGATAACTGGTCAAAACTAGTCAAAAAGCATTAAAAATAATTTTCCTTACATGGACTATGCTAGGGGAGATCTCAACTAGACTGGCCAACATAGTCCCAATGTAGTTAAGTAAGGAATAAACACCAAAAACCAGAAATAACCTCCAAACTAACATATCATAAGCTAAGCACTCCTTTAGAACCACTAATGATCTTACATTGGCAAATTGTAAGAAAAAAGTAAGCCAAATCCTATTTCCACCTTGGGACTACATTGAGGAAGCTTAGAACTACGTTGGCCAACATAGTCTCACTTCCAAAACACCAAAATGGATTACCAACATGTTGAATCAACTTCTCAGTGTATCATCTCAACCTCAAAACCCTAGTGGTACATTCAAATGCCACTAAACCATGGAAATTAAGCTAAAATTTTTTAAAAAAATTATCACATTCCCCCATATATGTTGGGAATATGCTAGCCAACATAGTCCCAATGAGGAATGACCATGCTAAGATACAAAAAATATCCAAAATCAACTATCCTAGGCCAAAACCTTTGCCAAGAACATTAGTAACCCTAGGAATGCACAAGCTTGGTCGATTGATCATGAAAATACAATTAGAGCTAAGATTTTCATGTGATTATGCTAGAGCAAGCTAGGACTATGCTAGCTAGCTAGTGTAGTCCCAACATAGTCCTTGCTCCAGAGTAGTTATGCCAATACTAAAATCATCAAAAACTAATCATCTTGAGCCAAAACCCAAACTGGAAACACCAATAACTAAAGGAGCTAAAAACTTAGTCGATCAAGCATAAAACTCCACCAAAAGTTAAGATTCACATGGTGCTACGTTGAGGCAACCCTAGACTACCTTGGCCAACATAGTCCTAGCATATTCAGGACCCTAGGATGGTTTGACTGATACTACACAACTCAAAATGACATAAAATTTGAATTAGAAAGTCCAAAAAGCCTTGAAACCTTGAAGATAGTCATAATTTAATCTTGATCATGAAAAGCTCAAAACTTATCCTAACTATGTTGAGATAGGCTTGGACTACATTGGCCATCATAGTTCCAGTGTAGTGATGGTGTTGGGCAAGTTTGACTAGTGCCACAACACTCTGAATGATTCAAAAATTGGCTTGAAATCCTAGAACCATGAAAATACTAGATTTAGTTGATCTACATTGAGATCATACTAGACTACATTGGCTAGTTTAGTCTAGTGGGAAATGGTGTCAAACATCACTTTTAGTAGCATATTTTACCTTTCAAATGTTCAATTTAGCCCTTCCAAAACCTTGTGTTGCCCTAGGAAGTTGAAAATGCACCAGTTTCAATCCTAAAATCCCATAAATTCAATTTCCACATGCATCTATGTTGGCCAACATAGTCACCAATTTTGGCATCATTTCCAACTTCTAGAGGGTGAAAACGAAGTCAAAATGCATTAATCTTCAACCCTAGTTTGTTGCACAAGTCATACATACCATTAAGAACTCAAAAATGGCCATAAAAAACCTAGAAAACCATCTACTATTACCAACTATGTGGGGGCCTGGGCTGACTACACTTGCCAACATAGTCCCCAGGAGAGCCCAATGTAGTCACAATAAAAGGTCTCAATTTTGACTTCAAACAACCTGCAAATGACCTCATCAAGTGTCTAAACTCACTTGTCAATCTTTTAGACCAAAACCATGTCCCATAAATGACTAAAAATTAGCAAAATATAATCCTATTTGACCAACATTGAGCATCTTTTATCATATTTTTCACACCTTGACTAATTTGGCCTTGTTCCATTGTACTTCAACTTGTTTTAACCTTGTTGGCCATATTCAATCACCACTTCATCATCAATTAGCCTTATTTGGATTCTACTTGGCTTTAGTTTCACTATTTCTACTTATTATTTCTTTTGTAACCTTAATTAACCTTCTGTGACCTTTGATTGGTGTTACTTGATGGGGTTTGATCATCATTTGATGTCATTCAACCATGATATGGCCTCCTAAGACCTAAAACTAGTAAAGTATAAGCATAGTTGACCATGTTTGACCTTATATTGCACCTAGTAACCTTTGTTGATCATGTTGTGACTTGTTTGGCATCTATTTAACTTTTTTGATCCAATTTTGCTTTATTATCACAGTATTTTGCTTTATTTTGACATTATTTAATCATTTTATCACACAATTTCACTTGATGTGCTTATGTTGTGATGCAAGAATGAGCTAGGAGAATAAGAAAGCAAATTTGACTAGCCTTAAAGCCTACATGAACCCCTCTCATGATGTTGTTAGACCAATTTAACCTAAAATATCCAAGCAGTAAGCCTCAAGACCATTCTATCATACAACATTGACATGCTAAGGTAGCCTAATGACCATTAACCTTGAAGCTAAAAGCATCACAGAGGATCGCTTAGTCAAAGCTCCCATCTAAGACCATGATGGTGAGGAGAAAACACATGAAACCAAGTTCCTCACTAGAACTTAACCCTACTCAAGACAACATCAAACCATTTTAATGCAACATTAAATCCATTACATAGCCTTGATTACATCTAACACTTAAATGTTTTCTTGTACTATTGTTTATCATTATTGATAGGTTGTAACGAATGACCAATGTTGATGACTCCAATGGACTACAACAAGTGAACTTGCATGCCCTCTCTATCTCTTCTTGTTTGACACAAAGAATGAAATGCAAATCTTTGTGAATTCGATGCACATCGCATGGATCTCTCTCTATGTTATAACAATAGTAACCTATGGTAACCTAGTCTACTAGTTGTATTGTGTGGCCTTATGAATTATCTTGTAACAACATGTTTTCTTTATCTTGTTTTCTTGTTCTCATAGAGTTATACTTGTGGGATGAAGCCTGACATCATGCAAAGGATCAACTCATTACTATAAAAGGTTACCACGTGACGTTGATGCATAAGATTTGGTTAGTTTGTCTTGCCATACAAAGAGTGCTTGTTTCATAATCCCTATCATTGCTCTTCTTAGAACCCAATTCCATAGCCTAATTATGACCTTCCTCATCCTAATGATAATGGTAACTCATGTTTGACACTCATGCGTTATGGCCATTTGACATCTCATTCATCATGCTCCACCATTAAGTTCATTGAATGTAACACATCTCATTCAATATGAAAAACAAATCAAACCATGCCTTAGTGATAACCATATGAAGGTTTCATCCCCTAAAAAGTGGAAAAGTAAATTGCCAAGATGTTAAATAACCAATGAGGAACAAAAGATAAACTAATGGCAACAAACATGCAAAGGGAGAAGCCTAACATCCAAAGAAACCTTGGAGTAAGGCATTGGTTCCTCAAAAATATTACTGAGTGGCCAACACTTCAAAGCATAAAGCACAACGCCTCAATTCATTGTTCAAAATGTCAATTCCATACTATAGCCATGGTGTCAACTTGTAGAACTCATTATTAATCCCCAAGACCATGCCTTTGTGAAAAAAATATAACCTGCAAATTTTACCACCTCATCATAACCTTATTCCATTATCACAAGCACTCTTTGGCATGGTTGAACACTATAAGATCAAGTGTGAAGAGGAAATGTTGATGATGGGCTTGTAGTACTATTTTGTATTCTTTGTCAATGTCTCTTATGTCAATCCTCCAAACATCAACAAAGAGGGACCAATGAAACACCACCTAAAAAATGCATGTTGTAACCTACAATCTTCACCATCCAATTTGAGGTAATATTTTATTATCAATGCGAGATTTTTAGCCCATGAGCTACAATCTTGCATACCATAACTTTTTGGGATTGAAAAATGCCTCATAAGTTGCTACTACCTTACTTCCCAGGTGAAAAACGTAATGTCATGTTTATATTTGGGCTTGAGAAGGTTGAAAATGCCAGATTTGGCATTTTAATGATTTTTTGTGGGTGTATAAACTCAACTACAATGGAACACCTACACCTAGTTTTGGTGATGTTGGATTTTCATTTTCTAGAAATTCCTAGCGTAGTTAGCAAAAAATCCAATGTGGATGTTTCAAGGCCAACATTGGAGTTGTTGGGTTTTACATTTTCCCAGCAATGACCAGCATAATCACAACAAATTTTCAGCAATCTTCACAAGGCCAACATAGTTAAGGTGAACCTAGCATAGTCAAAAAAGTTTGTTTACTATTTTTAGTATGCAAATGTGTTTTGATGGCTTTGGTGTATCAAAACTTGTCATAAATGATCAACTACATTGGGATAATAGCTTGCTACACTTGCAATCAACATCAATCTATCAACAATCATGGCAAAGGTATATAGCCCAAAATCAACAACCTAAGACCTATAAAAGCCAAACATAAATGCATTGAGGTTCTGAAATTTTGAACTATCTCAAATGAACATTTGTGTAACCCATAGCATTTTCTTATAACCTTAAGAAATTTTGAGAGTAGTTTGGTATCTATGTTTGGCACCAGAGATTCCCAACATGATATAATTACATCAAGAGTGGACCACCACCTGTAACCAAAGTTGTAGATTTGAATAGAAACTAGTAAGAAGTTCTTAATGATTGGGGTTGGAAAGTACTTGGATCATGGAGTTTGATTGCAAAACACAACCTACTAGCTCCAACAGGCTTCAAGCTCCATCCAAACAAGCTTCTTATGCATTTAAGCACATAATTTATACTTTTTAAAAATCTAAACTTTGAAAATTTTTGCTATTTTAATAAATTTTTCCAATTCATTCATAGTGCAAATTTATTTCAAGTTTAATTTTTATGTTTATTTTCATTCGAATTTGTAGTTATATTCTCATTTCCATTTTCATTTACATTTTCTAAGTCCTTGGGTGATCAACTAGACCATCTAGGGCACCTTGGATCCTATTTCTCAAAGGCCCTTCAGATCCAAGGTTAGGTTGTTCCACTTGGGATTCTTGATTCTTCCAATGATCAAATTTTCTAGGTGCTACAAGGGGTTACTTTGTCATATATATGGCATCCTTTTCAACCATATAGTGTGTAACTATACAAGAGGTTACTTCTGTGGCATAGCATCATCCTTATAATAGGTGTATGGACAATGTTCTCTTTTCTTCCCTTGATTTTTTGTTCTTTTCTTTCACACACTATCACTCCTACTTTTCTTGTACTATATTTCTCTATTTTTTCTTTCATCCCCTTTTCTTTTCTATTTCTATTCCTTTCTATATTCAGCATTAGTGAGGCCTAACAAGTGTCTCTTCCCAAATGCAATGAGAAAGTATTAAGTGTAGAGTGACATAAGATGTTTGAAGCATGCATATAAGTGAGGTAAGGTAGAGGTTGGCTCTAGGGATCTAGTTGTGTTCCATTTCTATGGCATAGCACCCCATCATTGGTGTATTGGTAATGTTTCTAATATGCATTTACTACTCTTTATTTATCTCCATTTTTACGTTCCACTATCTTCCTTTCTTTCTCTTTTTATGCTCAAAATTGGTGAGACCTAATGAATGTCTCTACTTTATTCCAATAAGGGTGTGATTAAGAGAATGAAGTGGGTTAAGGAGTCCTTTCTTTATATTGCTATGTGTACTTTCTAAAAATCTAGCTACATCCAATTTCTATAACATAGAACTCCACTATAGGTGTAACAACGATAACCCAAACTTCTTCCCCTATTCTGCTACTTTATTAAATCCTATTGTAGGTACTTATTAGCTCATGTCTTTTCTTGATAGATTCCTCTTTAGTTTTTTAGTAGTATCCATCAAGAGGGGACACTTTTTGTACCCACTTAGGCCTTTTTTAGCTTAATTCAGAGACTTGGATACATTTTATGGATTTTCAGCACTTGAGATAATCTTCAGAAATCTACATTTAGTGTTTCATATCATTTGTAGTGTCATTTCTAGTCTTATATCTTTAGCTTGCTAGAAATGATGGCTTGTCTCATAAGTCACATTGTTTTGGTTCCACTTCTAGCTTCAATGTTTAGCATTAACTTCAATGTCAATTCATTTGTAAATTTTGATGTTTAACATCAAACCATCTTTTAACATTCTACGTTAGACTTTTTATGTTCAACGTAAGCTTTCATGAACAACTTTTTAATGTTTGAAATCAAACTTACTTTTAACATCCTGTGTCATACTTTTGATGTCTAATATCAATTTCATCTTTAACATCTGATGTCAAATCTCATCTTTATCTTTTGATGTCTTGCATCAAATTTTTTAACATCTTGCATTAAACTTACTTTTGACGTTTAATATCAACTTTTTTCTCTAGCTTTTGACATCCTATATCATGTTTTCAATGTCTAGCGTCAAACTTTTAACTCTACATTATTTTTCCTCTTTAGAATGTTTTGAAAGCTTTTAGAAGATTCTACTGGCCCCATTGCATATTTCTTACATGATATACAAGGCATTTTTGACCTATATGTAGAAGGAGACTCCTAAAACTAAAGGAATTGACATCTATAATCATCCAACTAGCATTTAAGCTTTTTCAAGTGTTTAGAACTCATCAACACTTTCCTTTTAAGAGACCTACTGCTTATTTTAGCTCTCTTTTACTTTTCTTTATCTCTCTCCTTGCTAACATATTATATCCACTGTATGCTATCCTTTTGATATGTGAAGATCTTTTGAAAATCATATGAACATATTTGATCTTTTCTTCCTTTTACTATCATCAACTTCTAGATTTACTTTTGTTCTTATTTTATTTGCACCAACACACTCATCAGAGCAAGAATGGGGTAACATAACTCCTTTTCAAAAACCTTTGATCTCTAGTACATGTATTGGAATTTACTTTTGCAAGTTCCTTTGTCTTTTCCTATAAATTTGAATATTCTATTTTGGAATCTCTTGTCTCTAGTTTTTCCAAGATTTGCTTTGGATTTTTTCTATTCATGTTTTTCTTCTTGGTTTCCATGTATTTATCTATATATCTATTTTTTTTCATGCATTTTTCAAATAGTTTTCACTACCAATCACACTTCTATATTATGCTACATTTTCCCCTTTATTTAAATGCTTTCTAATGGGTATTTTTACATGCCTAATCCCTTTCTACTTGATTCCCAGTAACGTTGGCAACACATCTAAATCAGATTACTACATTTATACTTCAATCCTCAAATCCCCTTTTTATTTGAAGGAGAATATCCAAAAGGCTAGTTTTTTTGGACCATTTGGTAGGCACAAACTATCTAGCTTAGTCTCATGTTAGCTTGTGTTGGTTTTTGTTTGTTACAATAATTCCTATCACAACACAAACCAAAACTAAAATAAGTTAAATTATATTTAAGATATAAAATACAAGCAAAGAATAATTTCACTATTTTACTCATATTTATATAATCTTAGTTTCTTTAGAATTCTCTTCTTCTTCTTCTCTCTTCCAAATCTTGATGGATTTCACAATTTCTACGATATTGGAAAGTTAGTGTTGGGTAGACTATAGTTCCTGAGTCTCAGTCTATGTTTTGGTGAACTTAGGGCATCATTTGGTTTTTGTTAGTATCTTAATATTACTAGTTATTTCAAATTCTAGTGAGTAGTCTTCATTGTTTCTTTGTTTTTAGAATTTTAATCCTTGTACATATTTATGGAACTAGTTTGGTGGGATGGTAGGATTCAATTTAAGCTTCTTAATGGTATTTGATACTTATTTACATAGTCATGTTGCTTGTGGTATTGAAGTAGGATATAAATATGAGTAAAATCAATTCTACGTTGTTTGAATGGATTCATGTGATTCTAAAGGCAGATTAGCTCATCCTAAGGATAGTAGTGATTTATTGCTAGTTTCTAGATCATTGATGACTTGTGGTTATGTTGTAAGCCATTATGTGCATTATCATGAATTTCTATTTGTGAATGTTATTCTTGTTTTATATGAAGGATGAATGTGAGATAGGTCAGAGCCTGGTGATATTGAGATTGTGACAAGGGGTTTCAATAACATGAGTCATAGCATTTTAATGATGCTAGGGCTTGTGAATTCTTGATTTTGGATTATGATGCAACACCCCCATAGTAGAATTATGCTAGACATAAACAAACTGATGTGAGTTATGGCTCAGCCACTTTGATGTCATGATAAGAGTTTGAGATGATTTTTGTTAAGGCATGATCATGGCGGGACTGCTCCATGATCACAAAAAGATAGGAAAGGGATATAGGTAATGCATAGGACATAGTGGTTTCTATTACTTATTTTTTGCTATTTATTTGAGCATAGGACAAGACATAGTAGTCCCACATCTAGCTTGTAGTAATCCAAAATCTAGGTGTGAGTTACATTGAGGTCACACTCTATTTAAAAACATAGAGCATGTATGAGGCATGAGCTACACTCAAGTCATGATAGATTGAATATAAGAAATTAATTTTCATGTGAGGAAAAATGAATCTTTGATACATAATAAAATCCTTGAGCTAGGTTGTATCATGTTATAATAAATATTAAGTATCATGGTTCATGATTTATGGTTCTTGGGAGTGCAAGATATGGTAATATGCTTGATTGTCATTATTTGGTAGAGTTGTGTTACTTGTTTGGTGTGATGTGTATTATAAATCAAGTGTTATGTGTTTGATTGGCTTATAAAGTACATCTATGGTGATGGGTAGGTTATGAATTAATTATGAGGAAAATATGCCATCTATGTATGAGCTTAGCTTAGCATGTTATGTTCCACTTACAAGAAGTTCGAGATAGATATGTTTGTTAGTATTTTCATGAGATCCATGATTTGAATGTTGTATTTTTAGATGGTCTTGAGATGCATGTAGCATAGGTTGCTTATGGTTACCAACTTGAGAATTTATGCAAATTTAATATATTATGATTTATGAATGCACATAGTACATGTTGCATGTGACCGTATGGTAGATGGAGTCAACATAAAGGTATGAATTGGTTGTTGATGAGGCACCTTGAAGGAGTTGGGGTGATCCCTACTAGGATGCATTAGTAAGATTCATCTTAAACATTATTCTAAGAGTGGGAGAGTGTAAATGTGTTATTCCATACCATTGGTATGGGATCTAGGGGTGACAATTGAACTTGGGTCTATCCTCCAAAAGATGAGTGACTTGGGGTTATAAATGAGGCTAGAAGTACTAGCATCGATTTGTAGAAATACCTCTCATTCAATGTTGTAATTTCCTACCTTCCTAATTGTTGGCACATTTAGGCCATTTAATGGAGCAATGAAGGTCATTACTAAGAAAAATTTGAATCAACATGAAGGTTAGAAATTTGCTTTATGGAAAATAAGATTCATAAGCATGCAAATAGAATTATGATGTGCTTTCACATGATTGGGTGCATAAGAAACTATCACTATCATGATGTTGTCCAAAATATTTAGGGCATGGAAAAAAAAGTTGGCTGGGTGTCCGTTATGGTAGGGCACAAAAAAAAAGTTGCCATCCTTGGAGAACATTTCATGGGTGTCCATTATCGCTTACTCCATAATTGATTTAGGACTCAGCATAGAAAAAGCAGGGGTGGCCCAAAAAGATGTATTGGTGGGGAAAATAAAGAATACTAGGAGCAATCATGTTAAATCAGCTGCTACGCACAATAGTCCAAAAAATTTTAAAAAAGGATACTGTGATTTTAAACAGAGGTGAAATACATACTACAGCACCTTTTGAGTCTCTCAAAGAGGCAGTGATAAGGTTTGAAGGAATAGTTAATTGAAAACATCAGAAAATTTTGAATATGGAGAAATGTCAATTTGTTGAGGCAGAGCTTCAAAGGATACAAAAGGAACTCCCAGAGCTAAAGAAGAAGCTTGATTCCATAGAGTATGAAAAGGAGAAAGCACAATAGGAGCTTGATCAAATGAAAAAATTTGTTGGAGTTGGAAATAGCTTGGGTGGCAGAACAACAGGTAATGGAAGATATGGAATTAGCAATGGTGAGAGTCAAGGAGATGGAGAAAGGTGCAACTGATGAAGTGAGTGATGCCTGGGAGACTCATTTACAAGATGCAAAGGCTAGACATGTAGCTACTATTGCAGAGTTGCAATGTGTGAAGGGTGAAGTGGAAACATTGAAACTAGAGTGTCAAAGAATAACAAAAGATAGGGATGTTGTTGTTAAGGCAAATGCTGCATTGCATGCTTTTGAGAAAACTAATTAGAAGAAGGTTGATACACTGGCGCTAGAAACTTTAGCAACAAAAGATAGTTTGCACACTATTCACATAGCACATCATGAAGCTAAAGAACAACCACTTACCCTTCTTTCCATTAAAGATAGGAAATGCGACTAGGAAACTCCAAAGATGAGGTTGACCATGACATCACCCACAACGAAGGACTCTCCATCATATACCTCATCATTCTCTAGACATACACACCATCAGGCATACCTGCTGCACGTTAACATTGACAGCAACTTTCACATCAATCCTGAAGCACCTCATTGTCATGGCCAGTGGCATCATTAACCGTGCATTCACAACTACATCAAGGCTTTGGTTGCAGAGAATGACATACATTTTAACTACAATTGTGCTGATCCCAACGATTTGGACTAGTGATGCATGTATACATTGGTTAAATGATGATGCAACTGTTAAAATGGAGTTTCTGGTTCTCATAATGCAGTGCTACTAGTCTTCACTAGCGAGTGCGGGAGCTATCGCCACTACAAGTCCACGAACAAAAATATGTGTGGCCTGCTACGCATGAACACAGGGCATCTAGAAATCATTTCCAGTGATGATGATGATGGATGCAGAGCTGACGCATCACAAAAACACACCAGTCGATTGGTTAAGGGAGTAATCCATGGGTTTGCAAAGTCGGTGGCACAACCACTTCCATGGGCCTCGCTACCTGGGCTAGCCCACATTATTTTCTGCCCACATTATTTACCAGCCACATGGCCTCAATATTTTTTTATTTAAAAATTCATACAACATTTATTTTAATTAACTTTGGATTTTCTGGGGGGGGGGGGGTGTCGGGCCCTAAAAAGAAGTTCTATTAATATTAACAGTGTATCAGTGGATCAGGTATAGTAACCTGAACAAGTCATAGGGTTAAGGGGAAGGGGGAAGCTAAGAGCACTATGCATGAAACTTATGACCAGCCTTATAAATAAACAAGTATTAAGGGTGTAAACCTGAATTGGGGCACCACCAAACGTCCACCCATGCTAACTCGTNCGAATTGGGGCACCACCAAACGTCCACCCATGCTAACTCGTTACAAGATAGAAGGACATGGAATTAGATAAGGAAAACAAAAACCTCTTAATTAAGGATAGAGAGAGTTCCAATGGTGACTCCTCACAACAGAAATGAAAGATTCCTTATAGAGATTACTGATGCTAAGTGTTACTGGAATGCACAAGTCTTTCCCATAGCTACAAGAGATGAACCAACTGATGTGTATCTAGATTGAACTTGGATGCTTGAGATGTGAGTTGGAAATGAATNGCCAACTGATGTGTATCTAGATTGAACTTGGATGCTTAAGATGTGAGTTGGAAATGAATGAGGCAAAAGATCTACAACTTCTCCAACTTGGTGAGCAAACATTTATTAGAATAATCAGTCTTTTGAAATATAACATTGCATCTTCACTTCCAAATATAATATAAAATAGTAGGCCTAATAACTTTCCATAGAAACTTGAGATTAGCAGAAGTAATGTTTAAAAAGCCAAATATGACATCCTCTTGAGATAGCTTGTATGAAGAAAAAACTATGGAAGCCCACTTCCACACATGCTAAGCAAAGGGACAATGCCAAAACACATGGACAAAGTCATCTTGTCCACCACAGAGAGGGAAATTGGGATTGGGAATTCCTAGATATTATAACTGTTTACCAATAGGTAGACCATGATGGAGGAGACACCAGAGAAACTGTTTAATTTTGGGGAGGGTCAGAAGGTTCCAAATATTTTGGAAGAGAGGGATCTAAAATGATATTGACTCGTGTTTGTGCCAATGCTTATTGCAACATTGAATGACCTCGGATGGGTCATGCATAAGAAGAAAGGGGATAGATGGCCAGTAGTGTAGCAACTGAAAATGTCAATGGCTAGAAAACATCGAGGGGTTATCAGTCATTGACAGTCTTAACCCCATTTCTGCGAGAGGGTCATGCTGGATGGAACAGAAACAACACAAATTGAATGGTTTGGTCGATCAGACAGGGACTTAGTTAGTGTTAATATAACCTTTTGCAATGTGTGATTTGAAAACAAGACTGATAGCATGGAGTAATGCTTAAATGTAAAAAAAGATAGAAAATAGTATAAAATGCAACAGTAAATAGAAGATAAAGTAAAATGCAATTAGAAAAATGCACCACTTCAAAGCTATGACCTCGCTCTATCAAGATGGATACAATTAGTTGCACAGCTTTGAGAAGTACAAAGATCCCAAGAGTAACCAAGACATGTAGAGTAAGGTGGCTATGTGCTTGAACACTAGCTTAGTCATAAACAATGTGAAGTGCTACCAAGGTGGTAGAAAAGAATAGAAGAGAATGCCAACTGAAAGCACTAATTGTTTACAATGTCAAAATAGAAAGCTTATAATGCTCAAGGTTACAGTGCTAACTTTTTGCTTGTCAGCCATCCAAATTGTTAGTTGATCAGATTGCCAAGAAAAGTTGAACAAGCTAAAAAGCCAAGGGCTGACAGGGATCAAAGCTGAGAAAGCTAAAAGAAAAATTTTGAGAGAGAGCTTAAGCATCACTCATTGGGGTATTTATAGGACTAAGGGTGCATGAAAGATGCAGTTTGAACATCACATGCCCTGGGCTTGTGTTGACCTGTCTATGCTGCACGTGCCTACATGACCATTGGGTAGGCTTGCCATGCCGTAATTACAAGCCTGCCATGTCGTAATTACGCTGTCAGAGCAACGGTGCAATTAGGTAAAGTGCATTGATGTAGCATACCTGCTTGCCAAACTTTGCTATGCTTTGTAGTATAGCATGTTTGGCGTGGTGTAGCATCTTGTAACGCTGTGCTACGTTACGCAGCGTAGTGTTACCGTCGGTTTGAAGCAAAAAACTTGCATTATGTCCTGCTGCATGCATTAGAGACCCTTGAAGTGCGCTGACTATTTGTCACATTTTTGCCATGCTATGCTATTCTATGTAGCATATCATAGTGTAGCAACTGGTCTTAGTCGCAAAAAATGTTGCCAATCTGCAAACCTTGCCTTTTGCACTGCGAAGCTTGCAAACTTGTTAATCCCACGCTTCTAGTTGTCCTTTGTTACTTTCGCAGAATTGCTATGCCTTGCTGTGCCTTGTAGCTTAGTGTAGCATAGCAGCAAACATGGCCTATTTTTGCCAAGTTCACTGCTTTCTGATGGAAGGAGACATTGCTGAAGGATTTGAAGTTGGGCGAGGGAACTGGTCGTCCAGCTTTTACTACGCTGCGCTATGCTGCGTAGCATAGCATAGTGTAGCACTATGCTTCTACAAACATCTTCTGAAGTTTGCTATGCTACATGGTGTAGCGTAGCGTAGAAAAACTCCTTGACTTAGAAAACTTGCTAAAGCAAATAGTCTGAACATCAGAGCATCCATCTCCTGAAGAATAGAAAATTGCAAAGACTTGGTGAAGTATGCATGCCTTTGAATTTTGGGGTGTTTGATTGGCCCCTCTTTGTTGACGTTTGGAGGATGGGCTTGAGAGACGTTGACAAAGAAAACGAAACACCATGGAAGACACGATGCTAACATTGTTGCTCGATGATCTTCAAGACATCTCTTGGCTACGCTTGAGAGTGTTTCATTGGTTTTTGCAGAGGTTCAGCTAAAGGGAAAAGATGAGGTTTAGTAGAGTCCCTCGTCGGAGTGCTCATGAGGGACTTGTTCGTGTTTTCATCTTTACTCTTGCTGACCTTCGACCTCTTTTAGGACATGTGTTTCCTTCGTAGGATGAGTTGTGTTACATTCATGAAGGGTCTTGACCTGCCTATAGATGCTTCGCATGCAGAGAGTTGTGTTACATGCATAAGGAATTTGCACTCTGAAGTAGTCAAGCTAGTCAAGGCACTCACTTTGTGATGTCGTAGCATTTGTTGCTATGGCTAGACGTGCTTTTGGTCACACCCTATAAGTACGGTGGAAAGTGAAAAAGCCACAATGCAAAGTGAGGATGAAAGTCTTGCTTATTATAGACATTGTTGAAGCTCTGGGACATTCATGCTAGTGCATGATGTCCAATGTAGGAAGGCTAGCAGCAGCCTTGGTAGCATCGGCATGGAGGAGTTGGTGTTGAAGGCACTGGGAGTTGCTGTGAGTGCGGATGCTCTAGAATCCCTGCCAAAGGCATGCATTCTTAGTTTAGCTATGGGATTAGCTACCACATAGCTAAACATTGTGTGAGCCTAGGCGAGGATAACAATATTATGGCTAGGCCACAATATTGCTGGAAATCCAACAGTGGGCACTAGCCAAGGAACTACTGTCAGGATGATGGGCCGTGGCGACGGTAGGTCTGGAGGGCCAGTCTGATATCATACAACATCTCTAGAGGGTCAACACGATGCCAAGCGTGGCAACGTCACATGCATTCCAGATCGTGTTCCCATTGTGTCATGAACTGCATTCTGGAGCTACAACGTCCCACCCCCACATCGAAACTGTGCATGCTTGTTTGATGTGTACTTGGTGCAAATGCATGCTAGGGATGTGATGTGAACCCAGTTTAAGGTCTTAGTGGACTGTGTACTAGTTTAGAGTCCTAGAGGATTGTTGTGCTAGTTTAAGGTCCTAGCAGATTGTACATACTAGTTTAACATCATAGTGAACATGCTGTGCCAATTTTTACTCATAGCAGACTAGTTGTGCCAGTTTTATGTCGTAGTGGATGGTTTCCACCAGTTTAATGTCATAGTAGATGCTGCTTGTTGCTGCTAGTTTAACATTGTAGTGGATGCTACATGATGCTACCATTTTAAAGTCGTAGTAGATGTTGCTTGGTGCTGTCATGCTTCAGATGTAGTACGGATTGAGGTACGAGTGATTCATTGGGTTGGTGAACTTGTTGCCATCCATGTCCACTAGCTTAAAGGATCCATTCCAAAAGGCTTTAGTGACCATGTATGGGCCTTCCCAGTTGGCTGAGAATTTTCTCACATGCTCATGGATAGCTTTGAGGATGAGGTATCCCTTTTGTACTAGTTGTCGATGCAGGTTTGCATGGTGCTTTTGTTGCTACTTGCTCTAGTAGCGCTCTATGTGGCTCAGCGTCTACGTACACTCCTCCTCTACTGAGTTGAGGTCGATGATCCACAACTCATTGTTCTAGGCTTTGCTCATGACATTCGAGAGGATCATCCGGAGTGATGGTACCTGCAACTCAAGAGGCAACACAGCTTCAGATCCATAAACAAGGCTACAAGGAGTCTTACTTGTCATGGTTCTGCATGTCGTTCTTTAGGCCCATAGAACATAGAGGATTTTCTTATGTCACCATCTCTTGCTATTTCTAAGCATCCACTTCAGCAAGTTAATGATGGACTTATTTGTAGCCTTCGCTTGTTTGTTCACCTACAGGTAATAAGGGGAGGAGAATGATTGCCTAATGCCTAAGTTGCTATAGAAGGTTCAGGTTTCCATACTACTAAATTGTGGCCCATTGTCGATTATAATAGTCATTGGAAGCCTAAACCTTGTCACGATGTTATTCAGGATAAAGTCACAGATCTATTGAGACATCATTTTCCCCAGGGGAATAGCTTCCATCCACTTAGTAAAATACTCAGTGGAGGTGATAATGAAGCTATGCCTTGTGGAGGACTTGGGCATGATAGGTTCTATGAGGTCTAGTCTCCATCGTTGGAAAGGCCATGTGATTTATGTTGGGTGTAGGTCCATAGGTGAAACATGTATGAGATTTGCATATCTCTGGCACATGTCACATGTCTTGACTTTTGACAAGCAGTCACACTCCATGTGGGGCCAGTAGTACCCTAGGAGTCTAATTTTTGCAGCCATAGCCCTAGGTTCTATGTGTCCACCACATAGTCCCTCATGTACTTCATTAACTACCTTATGTGCTTGTTCCCCACCCATGCATGCCAGCAATATCCTATGATAAAAATGTCAGCACAGGGCATCATTCCCCATGAGTGTATATTTCTGGGGCTCTTTTGGATCGCATCTCTCTGAGTAGATATCAGTCCACTTGGGGGTTCACCATGTTGTAGGTAGGCTTTAATGTTGGTGTACCACTCCTAGGTATCCGTGGCACAGATAGAGGCCACGTGTCCCTCCTAAGTGATAGGCACAATGCATTTGACAATCGAAGTTAGCAAACTTGCAAATGAGTGTAGTGGAATGTTTAATGCAAGGGTGGCTAAGGCATCTACCACAGTGTTTTTGTTGCATGGAACGTGTTGCACATCTGTGGTTGCAAATTACTTAAGTAGGATTTTTGCCAGGTTGAAGTAGGGTTGCAGGTGCGTAGCTTTGTAGGCATAGACCCTGGTGATTTAATTCACAACTAGTTGTAAATCACCATAGATTGCCAAGTGTTGTATGCATAGTGTTTGGGCATCTGAGAGGCCTTTGAGTAGCCCCTCATACTCTGCCACATTTTTGGTGAAAGGGAATGAAAAACGATAAGCAAATGGGTGCATTTCCCTAGAGGGGAACGTAATAACAGTAGCTACACTACCTTCTCACATGGTTGAGGCATCGTCAAAGTGTAGAGTAGCTTCTAGGTGCAATGAAATGATGTTGATAGTGCCAACATGCTCGTTTGGGAATTCAGGATCTATGGTTACGTGGTCATCAATGGGTGAGGCTGTAAGTTGCGTTGCTATGGCTTGACCCTTAGTCGATGACTAGCTTACATAGTGTAGGTCGAACTTTGCAGTTATTGCTTTCCATCGGGCTATCCTGCTACTTTCATATAGGTTGTTAGTGATAGCCCAGAGTATGTTGCTTTTGAAAATGATGTTAATTGTATTGCAAAATAGGTAGTGCCTCCACTTTTTTAACGTAAACACTAAGGCAAGGCAATTTCTCTCCACTTCGTTGTATTTTGCCTCATGCACTATTAATGCATGGCTCAGATAATACACAGGTATCTCAGATCCATCATCTCATTTCTGACATAGTAGTGCTGCGATAAATGTGTTGAATGTGGCAAGGTAGATGAAGAAAGGCTTATCGCTTTGTGGCAGATGCACAGTTGGGAGGTGCGAGAGCTCTTCCTTCAATTCATCAAAGGCTCTTTGACACTAGGTTATCCACTCAAAGTTAATCCCTTTCTTTAGAAGATGTTGCATGGGGTGTAACTTGTTAGTCAAATTTGCTATAAACCTTCAAATGAACTGTAACCTACCTTGTAACCCATGTAACTCCTTAAGGTTTGTAGGAGGTGCTAGGTTGATGATGGCTTTGACTTTGTAAGGGTCCATCCTTATTCCAGCCTCTAATAGCACGGACCCTTATATGTGTCCAATTTTCACACTAAAGACACACTTCTTAGGATTAAGCCATAGATCATGCATTTGACAACACTTGAGGACTACCCCTAGATCATGTGGGTGATCAACTACCTCTTTGGACTTGACTGCTATATCATCCACATAGTCATTTAGTGTTTCTAGGATGTAGTCGCTGAAGATGTAGGTCATGCCTCGTCGGTAGGTTACCCTAGCATTTTTGAGCCTAAAAGGCATCATGGTGTAATAGAAGGTCTCCCATGGGGTCATGAAGGTTGTTGTTAGCTGATGCTCCGAGTTGATGCGAATTTGGTTGTAGCCAAAAAAGCCATCCATGAAGGATAACAGAGCATGACCAGCTGTAGTGTCAATGAGTTGATCGATGCTTGGAAGTGGGAAATCATCCTTGATAATTGCTTTGTTTAGATCCTGGAAGTTTATGCAGATTCGTATTCCTCCCATTTTCTTAGAAACCATGATGATGTTGGACACCAATTCTGAATAATCAATTGCGTAGATGAAACCAACTTGGTATAACTTGGTGATTTCATCCCTTATGACTAGTGCAATTTCTAGTTTGACTTTATGAGCTTTTTGCTTGACTGCCTTCATGCACGGGTCTAGGATGATGTTGTGCTGTATCAGCCTTGGATCTAAACCCTTCATATCACTGTATGATCATGTGAAGACTTTGATGTTGTCTTGCAGAATCTTGGCTACATTTTCGTGCATTTGTGCATCTAGGAGGAAGCTAAGCTTTAACATTTCTACTTTCCCCTTGGACGTGGTCACAGGCATCTTGACGAGAGGGTCCTCAGTTACATCCTCAGCCTTCAAATCTAGGGTTCAGACTAGATGCTTAGGCTAGTTTGGGGATGTTTCTAAAGATGCTATGGTATTAGTTGTGGTTGATCCCTAGTTGATCAGGTCTGGGTTCAATTGTCTTGTGAGCTTGCCATGTGGACCTGCTAGGGCTAAAGGTTTGGAGCAATCGCGATGGATTTTCATTTTCTGCTTAACCTATCAAAATGAGATGAAAGCCTAGTTAGGAAGCACCTATTGCTAGTAATCATGTATAACAAAAACTTGCAAAGTGATGACGAGATGTTACCAGTGAAGTATGATGTAAGGATTACAATTTTGCTAGTTTAAAGTCATGGCAGATCGTTATGGCATGGAGATGTAGAGCTGCTAAAATAAGAAATGTAAAACTGTTGATGTGAGAACGTGTAACTACTAAGGAATGCAAAATAGCCAATGCAAAATCATGAAACTGCTGGTTTAGCATCATTATGGACTACAAACGTATAGCAAATCGAAAAATTCTAGTTTAAGGTCTTTCCGGACCGTGAAAGTTACAACTACACTAGGGTTGCTAGTTTAAGGTCTTTTTAGATTGGTAAAAGCACAACTACACTACGATTGCTATTTTAAGGTCTTTTTGGACCATGATAATCAAAAATATATTTTTTCTCTTTTTTCAGGAAAGCAAGTAGTTAGCTTGAAGCATGTCAAGGTTTTAATGCCAATAGTGCTACAATGTCGTGGCGAGCATGCTACGCTATACGGTGCACTTTGCATTAAATGAAGAGAGAGAGCGACAAGTTTCCCTTTCTCACCATTACGGCCATAAATAGGGATTAAACTCTGGTAAGCTTGTCATTCTCATCGTAAGAGTGCAAAGCCCATATTCGGAGCACAAAGTACTTTTAGAGCGCAGAGCGATTGTGCTAACAGTGAGCAAGGTGGTTTTCTGCATAGCAACGAGGAAAAATCTACAAGTAGAATGATGGCTCCAAAGAAGGAACACATGAATTTGGCACTTGTAAAGGTTGAGGAGGTAAATAAAACCCTAGGGCACATGACACAAGCACACGTCATGGCACGGAAGGACATGCCATTGACTCGGTAGGCTACTATGCTTCCTCTACTTTTTCATGATTCTGTTATCATTTTTTTTGCTTCTATTGTTCTCTACTTTCATGTTGTATCCTAGTCTTAATCATTTGTGTTTTCTGTCATCACATTGTTTTGGCCTTTACCTTGCCACTATTGCTGTTTCGGCCACGGCGGATGCATAAAATCTATGCCATTGTTGCATGCAAGGTCGCTTAAACCGCCACCTCCGCAGTTGCCATAACCACGGGGGTTCGAGTAGTTTAAGTTACTTGAATTTCGAATGGCATAGCGTAGGACCCTCAGGAGAGTTGGACCATGCGTGATGTAATAGTGTGACACATGTTCTATTGGGGCATATTGTTAATCACCCTGTTAGGGTTAATTGCTTTGTTACTATGCTAGGCTATTTTTGCCATGCTATCGCTACCATGTTCTTGCTACACTAGGTGTGGGAAGAGGGTTATGCTATGCTATATGCATGAACTACTAGATATTGCTATGTTGCATGTGCATTGCAGTTAGACATGATGCTAACACTTGCTAGTTAGTGTTGTGTAGGATGGGGCTAAGGCCAATTTTGATTATCCTAGAAATTCCAAGGGTTCTGTGTCATGTGAGAAAACCTATGGCCAATGCTCCTCCTCCCCTGATACGTGTGGGAGAGCGGGGGTCTAGTTCAAGAAAGGGACACAAGACTTCCTACAATTCCTCCTCGACCACTTCAGTATGATCATTTGGTCATACATAGAGGAGGAAGATGCGAGTGTCATAACCAAAGCCATATTGCCTGGGGCAAGCCAGGGCATTCTGAGGTTTCTAACAGATGGGGCAATCATGAGTAGGCAGGAAGAAGGATCTAGTAAGTGCCCAACAGGGTTAAGGCATTTGGCTTGGATCCGGGATATACCTGAATATAGCTGCTACCATTGTTACAACACATTATTCATTGCATGTTATATGGCGATGTGCTTCCAGAACGCACAGGGGACTATCTAATGTGCTGGTGGGTGAGTTTTGCAGCCTTGTTTTGCTATGTTTTGTGACGCTGGCCATATTGGCCAAATGCGAATAGTATGTATTTGTTAACAGGTTCTTCATCAATAAGGATGGGGTTCACGATCAACCAAGTCTGATGGCTATAGCACAGATAGCCCTACAAGAGTTCTCTTCTATTGAGAACCTGCAGGTAGGTGCAATCGGTCAATGCGGGGGTGAATACCACACCTACCCGTTCCTATAACCCATTCCCTATAATTAGTGCAAGGGGTCTGGTTGGCTCGATGAGGAGTGGGCAGAACCCTTCAAAGCGATCACAGTTGAACAAGTTCTAGTTAGCCTTCTACAGTTCTTATTACCGTATAAACTTGGTAGGCCAAACATTAGGTGTTGCATGCTTAAGTGCCATTGCAATATTTGGATTTTCTATGTTTTTATGCTAAACATTTTTGCAAAAACTGTTATAGGAGCAAAGAAGCCCCAGGAGATGACGGTGGTAACCACCGAGACACAAGGGGAAAACATCTACTTCAAATACAGTGAAGTAGATGCAAGCCAATGCTAGATAAATGTTGCGGCTTCAGACTCCTTAGTCCAGAACATCCAAAAGGTTGGACTTATGGATCTATTCATTGCCCCAAATTTGAGCGTTCCTATCACTGAGATGCTCTCCCTGGTCAACTCCTTTTCTAACAAGGCAGGCTACTTCCGCACGCACATACAAGGTGTGTGGGTGGTCATTGAAATCAATGACTAGCCGTTTGTGGACCTGTTTGGTGTCCCTTCCAATGGTGTCCTCATAGGGTCAAAGGGTAAGAAAGAGCTGACCCTTTAGAAGAAAGACATTCAAGAGTGGTTGAGGATTGCCAAGGAGCAAAAGGGGCTCCCTATGGAGAAGCTCAAAGTAGGACCCGCTAGGGAGATTTACCCTGTCTTCTATGCTCGTGCATTCCCCCAACTACTTACCCAAGGGAAGGTCTTGGGGATTGAGAAGGCTTGGATAATGCGTGAGATCATGGAAGAGGGGGCCCATTACAACTGGGCCAACTTTCTATGTAAAGGCTTGTAGGCCAAAATCTTGGGACTCCAGAAGAACTCGGAGTCCCATTCCAATATACATTATGCCTTTTATATAGCCTGTCTAAAGCACTTCGTGAAGTTTGTAGTGGTTAACAAGAATGGAGCCTGGGTCATGCAAAATCACAACCAGATTTCTAGACTGTGGATTTGTGAGATCCTCTAGACCACCCAAGCCCAAGATCCCCTAGAAATAATTGGGGAGTCATTCTTTGTGATGACTAAAGATCGAGTAGCCCGCAATGTTTGTGGCCAAGACAGCATAGGAGAGATGCCCTCTACTATAGCTGGTAGCATGTCATGGGGAGAACATCTCATAGCCGAGACTGTGCCCAAAACGTTGCAGCAGAAGAGGCCTTCTCTAGCTAAGGAAACCCTTTGCATGGAGGAAGAGGAGGGGCAGAGATTGCTGCTTAAACTGCAGAGGATGCAACCCCCCATTGGTAAACACTTTTGTCTAATGCCTACTTTGTTATTGTCTGCTATGCTATGTTATGCTAGGTGGTGTAGCATAGCATAGTGCCTGCTTTAAGCTAACTTATTTTGAACTAATGCAAACATGTTTCTTTGTTTGTAGATGATGATGAAGAAGAAGAAGAAGGTGACGAAGAGGTGTTGGCCCCTAAGGTGGGGGCGAAAATTAAAGACACGGAGGCCCCAGTCTTGGAAGAAAGGGCCCTGGTCAAGAAGAAAGGAGCTCTTGCCACTAAGGCAGGGGCTCTTTTCATTAGGGAGAATCCTCCTACTAATGAGAAGGGAATTTTTGGAGACAAAGAAGAGTCTCCTTTAAATATAAGATACGCTAGTCTCTCAAAAGAAAAGGCACTAGCGCATGAAGGAGAGGTCCGTATAGACTTGGCAGGGACCTCTGCCAAGGCTACCGCCATCATCTTGCATTAGTAAGAAGGAAGACCATAATTGGATGCTAGTGAGTTTGGTAATATTTCTACCTTATCATAGCCCTTTTTGGCCATTGTTGATATGTTTAGTTATGTAACAGGTGCCACTGTTGATGTTGTAGGACCCCCTTCGATTCATGCAGAATCATGGGCCAAGATCCCTAATAAGTTTACGTTCATGTGGGGAATTGTTGATGACATGATTAACCACCTTTAGTAGGTGGACCCTGATGCGGGTAAGTAGTAGTGGTAGGTGCTCTCATGTTGTTATGCTAGAATTTCTTGAGTTTGTTAATATTGCTATGCTAATGGGATTACTACGCTCTTTGTGTCATGGCAACCTCTCGATTCAAATGGGGCCCGACACGGCCTTTGAAAGTTGGTGCCATACCTACATTCTCACCTAAAGTGACCAAGGTATCTCATTGCACATACGATGAGGCTTGCAAATGCATTTTGCACTCAACATGCTCCTTGTGGGAGTATAAGCATGTCAATGAGAACCTATGGAAACAGGTCCAAAGAGCTGAGTAAAGGGAGGCCAACCTAAGCATCAAGGTGAAGGATCTCAAGTTGAGGAATGAGTTCCTCATAGCCCATGATACTAATAATGAGGATTGGTGCACAACTATGATAGATTACACCAGATTTTGGACAGTCACATGTCAGAACGTTGAAGCCACCCGCAAAATAATAGAACAGTGGATGTAGATGGACTTGCTGGCCCAAAAGTGTCAAGATGTCAAAGATTTCAGTGCCAACGTTTACGAATTGGGGAAGTCCTAGAAAAACCATAAACACATGTATAAACTTGAAAACGTCACCCATCGTAAATTGTACAGGGATGCTGCTGTGGAGGCATTTACGTATAAAGCATTCGTAAATGCCATTGATGCTTCTAAGGCCTATGCCAAGTTGAAAGAGTGGGTAAAGGTTACGAAATCTCCTGACTTGAAAGTGGACCTTCCCATAGGAGAGACCGCAATCGTCTCCTTTTCTCCAAGACCACCAAGGTGGACAACCACCAAAAAGGAAAGAGTTGTTGTGGACACTGAACCAAGCAACAGGTGTTGGGTGGACATCATGGTAGAGGAGGTCTGGCATTGCCTTTGGCTCAATTTAGACCAGATACCCTTCAAGATGGATGCAGGCCCTTCTCAGGTTAGTTGCTTTTTATTGTATTAATGCTTATGCTCTATTGTATTTTACATGCTTTTCTTTAGTTAACCACTTCATTCTTATGATGTAGGCTCCAGATGAGGGCGCAAGGCCCATAGAGGGAAGGAATGAAGAATCAGTAGAGTAGAACACAGGGGAAGGTGATGCAAGAGGAAATGATGTAGGGATGAATGGAGAAGATGATGTGAATAGGGAAGACCCATGACTGCATGGGATTTTTTTAAAAATTTTGCAATTTTTAATTTTTGTAAAAACAATAAAATAAAATAAGATTTTGCAAACATTGTCCAAAGGGAAAAATTTTTGAATAAAGAAGAGAACTTCAGAAAAGAAATTTATTCTATGTTAACTTGTGTATTGTGTAAAATTTTCATGCTTTGATGTGCTAGTTTTAGGTCATTTTGGGCCATTACTAGTTTTAGGCCATTTCGGGCTCTTGCTAGTTTTAGGCTGTTTCAGGCCATTGCTAGTTTTAGGCCATTTTGAGCCTCTATGTAGCATAGTTTTAGGCCATTTCGGGCCATAGCGTAACATGCCAAAAGGATGGTATGTTAACAAAGCAAAAAGTGATGAATGTACAAGGGATGGCATTGGGAAGGAAGTAGTAGGATTGCTATACCATGTGTAGCTGCTTCTTGACCCATCGTGGGTTGATCAGACTATAAGGCTGAGGCGTTTTTCCAGGGCCCTCGTTCACGTCATTGTCCCCCACTTGGAAGGGCAACTCAACCCATGTGCTTTCATTCTAGAGATCGGTCTGCTAAGCTAATTCTCCCACCGGATTGTTAATGTGCGCATAAGAAAGTGCTTCATTGTCAGAGGTTACAACCTCTGAACCTTGCTCTATGTCTACGTTACTGATAGCTTGTGTTGCTACTTCGTCACCATGGATCACCACCTCCCTGCCTACGTATGGTAGGTGGATTTCCTGATGTATAGGTGAGGAGACAAACCTAAGCTGTGCTAACCATGATCTCCCCAAGATTAGTTTAAACCCAGGTATTTCCTTGACCATGATGAACGTTACGTTTGTGGGGAACTGGTCCCCTACCATGAAGTCTATGTGGACTGTGCCCTTCACTAGGACAGGTGCCCCATTGAATGACCTTAGGCACGACGTTGCTGTGGGTTTGATATGGTCAACCAAGCCCAACTTTTCCACAATAGGAAAGGGAATGATCTTTGTGGCAGCCCCATCATCAATGTGTACCCTTCGGATCCGATGTCAGACGACTTGAATTATGATGAAAAGGGGTGCTGTAGTCACCTGATCCCTCTTAGGATCTTCCCTAATGGCGTCAGTGCTAAAGGTCAATTGGAATGGTTTAGGCTCTACTAGTGTAGAGGGAAGCATGACGGAGTGGATTTCTTCCTCTTCCGCTAGCATGTCTTCATTGATCAGAATCGTCATCAACATGCAGATTAGAGCCTCGCGGTGCAAGACAGATGTCATGATTAGTTTGTACAAGCTCAGTATGGTGTTCTTCTATTTTAGAGCTTGCTTGACCTAGGTGAGGGCACCCAAAAGGTCTTGGCCACTTCCCTATTTAGCACTTTCCACCTTTTCAATTTGCCCTAAAAGATGAATTTCCCAATGAGGGGAGACTTTGGGTCTAGGTTCAGACCCTTTTTGGTAGGGTGGTGTAAACTGTGCAGTTATAGCGACATTTGTCTATGGTGACAAGGGCGTAGACGTAGGGGGTGGAGACGTAGGCTTGGAAGTACCAGGGGCGGTACTTCCTCTCGACATCTCACCTGTGAAACATACTTCCCATTTTTTAGGACGAGAAGGTTGTTCAGATGTTTTATGCAAGGCAGGAACTGTTAAAGGAGCTGGCCCCCTAATGATAAACAGAGCTAACGGTGTTAGTGGGTGAAGTAGCATGGTTTCGTTAACAGGTGATGCGAAGATGGACACCCATGGAGGGACTCTCAGAACGAATGGCTGTTGCGAGCTTGGATTATCCACTCATGGTGTTGGTGCACTATGTTGAGGCACACAGACCATGAATGGCTACTGGGGTGGACTAGGATTACTATTAATGTCGATGGAATCGATGACGTAGCTGACATTGTTGGCATTGAAGGGGTCTATGCAGACATGCATAGATTGATTTTCAGGACGTACTGGGTTGCTTTCATCCAACACCAGTTTTCCTTGATCGATCAATCTCTGGATGTCATCCTGTAATGCTAGACAGTAATCTGTGTTGTGACCACACTGTTGGTGATAGTCACAAAACCTGTCCAACCTTAAGCCCTTAGGAACTAAAGGCTCATTGGGTAGGGCCGAAGAGGGTTTCCTAAGGAGCTCGCAGGAGCATTAATATCTCCTAATTTTTTCTTTCAACATTTGTTTATATTGCATATGTCCCACTGTCAATAGCTACTTTAGAAGTTTTGAAGGCTTGAGAGGTAGTGGGGTGTACTTTGAGCAATCTTTACGCTCAAAGTTCGGTTTGGGTTGTACAAATGTCTTAGGTGCAGGTACTAGAGGTTGCAGTGCATTGCCCTGCTTGGGCATGGGGTTAGCTACAAGTACAGCTGATTTCTTGTTATTCTTGTTACCATTGTTACTAGGTCTAGGCTTGGCCTTGGTTGCCACAGTGTCCACTATGGTTGTTGGGGCCTTGCCCTTGTTATTCTTTGCGAAGGTGTTTTTGTAGGTAATGTAGGCTGGGTCTTTGCTTGCCTCAGCTGCATCCTGTATGCTCTTAGTCTGAGCGAAGGTTTGATTGAGAGTGCGATGGGTAAGGTAGTATAGTTTAGACTTCATTAAGGGTTGCGCTGCAACGCTAGATGAATTTCTGGACTGGTTTCAGAGGCTCCTGCTTCACGCTCATCAACTGGTCCAATGTGGTTTCCACCCTCAAGTTATACTTGAAATGCATCACGAACTAGGTCAGGAGCTCCTCTAGAGTTGAAATGGATGAGTGTGGCAGCGTGCGGTACCAATCCAGGACTTTCCTGGCTAGGGACATAGCAAAGACACGAATAATCATGTGCAACCATGGTTGCAACAGAAGGGATTCAGACCTAAAGGTAACAAGATCTGCATTGGGATTGCCCTCCCTATCATAGTTTGTGAAGTGTGGGAGAGACATCCCTAGGGGTAATGTCAAAGTAGGGATTGCAGGGCTGATGGGGTCATCCTGGTAAAATTCCATGACTTATACCGTATTAGAACCAACAACTTTGAGGCATTTTATTTCCTCGGTGAGGGTTTGGATAAGCTAGAACACTTGATCCAAACCTTGTGATGGTGTGGACGGTTGGGAAACTACCGAGGCAGCCCCCACCTGTGGAATGGCAGGGGTGGCAGCTTGACCCATTAGCGGTACCATTGGGATAGGCCCCATGAATGGTGTTGTTTGCACTATCCACCACCTGATAGGTGGTGCTATTGGAGCAACAACTGCAGGTTGAGCTACCAGATAGATTGCTTGTGTTGTCGGTAGAATAGACCATAGCCCCGTGTTGGGTTGTACCATTTATGGGGTTTGGTAGGTCTGAGGGCAAACATAATGAGACATCTGCGATGGTTGTGGAATAGGCGAAGAAGTGAATGGGGTTCACCATGTGGATGGGCTTGGGCCTGTCACAGTGGATGGAATAGACATGAAGGTAGAAATTGATGCGAAAGTTGCATACAACTATGAAATAGGTACAGTATGAACATGCGGTAGGGTAGCCATGATTGGTATGTGATGCGCTACAAGAATGGATTGATGAACAGTTTGTAGAGGCATAGTTGCTGCAAATGAAATAAGGAAGTAAGGGCATTGATACACCAGGAAGGTGACATGGCTACCCATTGGAGTTGTAGTTGTAGGCTGCTGGAGCGTAGGTGTGATGACAAAGGGAGCGGTGACAGACAATAGATTGGTCCAGAAGGACTAGGTAGAAGGGATAGGAACAAGGTTGGCTTGACCTCCCACATCGGATTGGGAATCAAGTTCCTCTTATCCGTTCTAGAAGACGTCATCCTAGTTGGATGCTATGTCCTATTGCTCCCTAAGCCTAGACAACTGGATTAGCTAGTCTAGAAGCCTTTGGTTTGCCTGTGTCAAAGGTATGGAAACATCGGGAGTTGGAACAAACTCCTTCCTATTGCAGTAAGGAAACTCAAAGCTATGTTTGCCTTCGAATTCATGTACCTCCAAAGGAAGGTTTTCCTGAACCTTTGCATAGAGGAAGTTATAGCACTCATGTTGCTAGGCCAAGCCCTTAGGTCCCCAGTTTTGGATCCTGAGGGATCGACATGTTTCCAACATTGGGTTTGGCAATTTTTTGACACCAGTGATTCCTTGAACCGTGATGGGAACCTCAACATTGTAGGTGTTAGCAACGGTAGTTGCAGAAGTGATTGTTACTAAGCTAGATAGTTTTGCAAATGGAAAAAGACAAAGAAATTGAACAGCTAAATAGTTTTGCGAATGAGAAGGACAAAAAGGTTGGCAAGCAATCAAAAAGGATTAGTTGTCAATAATGTGAAGTGCTACCAAGGTGGTAGAAAAGAATAGAAGAGGATGCCAACTAAAAGTGATAATTATTTACAATGTCAAAATAGAAAGCTTACAATGCTCAAGGTTACAATGCTAACTTTTTGCTTGTCAGCTAACCAAATTGTTAGCCGATCAGATTGCCAAGAAAAGCTGAAAAAGCTGAAAAGTTGGGGGCCGACAAGGAGAAAAGTTGAGAAGGCCAAAAGAAAAAGTCTGAGAAAGATCTTAAGCATTGCTCATTAGGGTATTTATAGGACCAAGGGAGTGCGAAAGATGTGGTTTAAATGCCACATGCCCTAGGCTTGCGCTGACTTGTCTATGCTACACGTGCCTGCATGACCGTTGGGCGGGCCTACCATGCCGTAATTACAAGCCTGTCATGCCGTAATTGCACTATCAGAGAAACAGTTCAATTAGGTGAAGTGCATTGATGTAGCGTAACTACTTGCTACGCTTTTCTATGCTTTGTAGCGTAGCATGTTTGGCATGGTGTAGCATCTTGTTACGCTGTGCTATGCTATGTAGCATAGCGTAGCTACTGGTTCGAAGCAAGAAACTTGCATTGTGTCATGCTGCATGCATCAGAGACCCTTGAAGCGCGATGACTATTTGTTGCATTTTTTCCATGCTATGCTATGCTACGTAGTGTATCATAGCGTAGTAACTGGCCTTAGTCGCAAAAAATGTCGCCAATGTACAAACTTTGCCTTTTGCACTACAATGCTTGCGAACTTGCTGATCCCACCCTTCGAGTTTCCCTCTGTCACTTTCGTAGAATTGCTATTGCTCGCTACACCTTATAGCTTAGCGTAGCATAGCAACAAACATGGCCTATTTTTGCCAAGTTTGCCGCTTTCTGACAGAAGGAGACATTGCTGAAGGATTTGAAGTTGGGCGAGGGGACTAGTCGTCCAGCTTTTGCTACACTGTGCTGCACTATGTAGCATAGCATAGCATAGAACTATGCTTCTGGAAACATCTTCTAAAGTTTGCTATGCTACATGGTGTAGCATATCATAGCAAAACTCCTTGACTTAGAAAACTTGCTGAAGCGGACAGTTTGAACATCAGAGCATCCATCTCCTGAAGAACTACCATAATGCTGCGTGAATTGCAAAGACTTGGTGAAGCAAGCATGCTTTTGAATTTTGGGGTGTTTTAGGTAGGGTAAGTGTTTAACCCCATTAAGTCATTGAAGGCCTTGAAAAGGGCTTTGCATTGTAACATCAATGTGTCAATGACCGTGGAGAAACAAGTAGATCTAGACTAGGCAATGGTTCATTGCAGCCGACTCCCCATACAAATTGCTAAACTCGACCCCTAAAATCCAATGGATAACCTAAGATAATTCAAGGAGATGACACCTTTCTGAAACCAAGAGGTAGCCACCTTAGCCTTTGCAATGGCAAGGGGAGCAGGCGACAGAGGTAACCACCATAGACATAATCTAGAGAGGATAGTAGGGTGGATCTTAACGTTAGTCCAGTCAATGTATCTGTGCAGAATTTGCTAGGCCCTCCCGATGCTTTTGAAAACATGAGAACCTGGAAGAATGATAGTGAAGGGGAAAAAGATCCAGTTGAAAAAATGGATGCCTTTCTAGAAGGGCTTGTTTTTAGGACATGNAAAAGGATCCAGTTGAAAAAATGGATGCCTTTCTAGAAGGGCTTGTTTTTAGGACATGCTTGATGAAGCCTTAATTGGAGGAGGGTCCCAATTATGTCTGAGGTATCTAAATGTTGAACCAACCACTTAGCAACCAGGGTAATTCCTTGCTTATAGGAATTAAAAATACCTAAGCCACCTTTATTCTTGGGGAGAGTAACAATATTCCAAGCGACTCGATGAAATCCCTTTTGAGAATCTTTGGAGGACCACATAAAGTCACGAAATAACCATACAAGCTTCTGGTAGGTAGCTTGGGAGGGGGCCCAACACAAAGAGTAATACACATGGGTGGATGCACATATGGACTTACAAACAAGGTATTTACTCACAAGTGTGAGGGGTTTCATCTTCCATTTATCAAGTTTCTTTTGAATCTAAAAAATAACCTGCTCCTAGAGAATAGAGGTTGAACCTCTAAAATGGAAAGGGATCCCCAGAATCTTAACGATCTCTTGATCTTGAAGCTGCTTCTAGTTATAGCTGGTCACATGATTATAATTGCCCGAAAAGCTATAAATAGAGGATTTATTCCAATTTATAGTGGAACCTGAGAGTGTACAATATTTCTCCATCCTTGATAAGAGGCAGTGCAAATTGGCAGCTGTGTTTTGAACTAGAAAGAAAGAGTCATTAGAGAAGTGCATATTGAGGAGTTGTTGTTGAGAGGAAGATAGGAAAACTCCACTAAGAACTTTTGTTTGAATGTACATGTTAATTTGATGACAAAGAAAGTTTGCAATGATGATAAAGAGATAGGAGGCAAGGGGACAACCTTGTCACACTAACCTATGTATTGGAATGGGAGAGGTAATGTCAAAGGTAGTGGCTATTCTTGCGGTAGCATATGAGAATAAGCATTTCACCATATGCAAGAACTTAGGTCCGAAACCAAGTTTGGTCATGGTTGGCAAGATAAAATCCCATTTTATGTTGTCATAAGCCTTGGCATAATCAAGTTTCACTAGGAGAATATCTTATCCATCATCCTCGGCCCACTTGAGACCTTCCCAAGCTGCAACCACATTGTCTAAAATATATCTACCAGGAACAAATCTTGTTTTTTGGGGAGATATGGTCTAGCCAAGAATTATTTTCAGTCATAAGGCAAGGAACTTAGCCCAAATTTTATACACTACATTGAGGAGAGTTATGGGATGCAAACTAGAGATATCAGCAAGATCCCCAGACTTGGGGAGGAGACGAATTACCCTTTGATTTAGATTGGGCCCAAGGGAGCTAGTTAAGATAGCCTCATTAATGACCCGCAGAAGATCATTTCCCACCAAATCCCAATGATTTTGAAAAAATTCGATGGGGAAAATATCATAACTAGGAGCCTTACCCTGACTTAACTTAGAATAGGCCACCTGTAGTTCCACCAAAGTGATATCAGCATTAATACATTGTAGCATAGTGGAGTTGATAAGGTGAGGATAATTGGGGGTGGTAGCCTTGAATGAAGAGATGTCCATTGGGGTTATTGCAAAAAGGGTTTCATAGTGATTCTTGAGAAAAGAGAGGATATTGTTGTGGTCAGTAATTGTGGTACCATTGCTAGAGATTTTGTCTATAGAGTGCGAAGGGGAAGCAAAATTGAGATATAAGTAATGTAGTTGATATAAGTAATGTAGTTGTTATTATGCTACTACAGGTTGATAGCCCTTGGTTATGTACCAAGTGAGTATTAATATTTATTTTAAAATTTTCATATGCTAAGGAGTTATATTGGATAGTTATCCAATAGGACACTTGGCCACCATAGCTTATATTTTTATAGTTGTAACTTTTCATGGAAGTTTTACCATGATATTTGTTACCAAGAAGACACTTGCCAACTATGGCTTAAATTTCTCATAGAAGTTATAACTTCTTAATGTGGTTATGAAGAATCCCCTAGATATTTGTAACAAGCCTTAACTTCTCATGATTATTGTAACTATACTAAGGCCACTATAAAAGGAGATTCAAAGGTAGAATTGAAAAGGGGATGATGGGAGATCGAGAAGAAAGATATTGAAGATTGTAAGATGGCTTGCTAATTCATCAATTTAGCTGCTTTGTTTTAATCTTGTGAGTTCTTTTCTCCCCATTGTCTTAGTTGCTTAGTGAATGGTCTAGATAGTATTATGCTTGGCATTTCATTCTTGGATTTTTTTATCACTCTTATAACTCTGTTACTATGCAATATTAAGAATTCTATTAAGATTTCCATAAAAGATCTTATGTTGTTGAAAAGAATCTTGAGCAAGTTAATAGTAATGTCTTTGTGAAATTGCCTATTTGAGTCTAGAGGGTTTATAAAATCTGTGATACTTTGAGATGACTAAAATAGCTTCATTTGTTTTAAAGTTTATTGCCTCGGTATTTTAATCTTGAAATTGTCAAATTTTTCTAAAAGTTTTGTTGTTTACAATTATTAACTATTAACTAGCCAAAATAAAAGCTTGTACTTTGTCGTTTACAGAGCATTTTTGGTAACTTAATAAGTTTGTCTTTTACAAAATTGCTTGTTGAGCTTAGAGGGTTTGGATAATTCGTAGCATTAGATTGAATTGGGATAGCTTTATTGCGAATTTTTTTCTCATGTCAATTTATCTCGCTTAAATGTTTAAGATTTGACACAAATATGCTTTTCTTTTCCTTTCTCTTTCTAAGTCTATTGAATCTCACTCTATTTCTAGTTTTCATGTGAAACTCTCTCTAGGGGAAATTAGGAGTAAATCTTGGTAGAATTGTACTTAAGCATTTTTATGATTTTTTTATTTCAAGAAACATACTACAGAGATTGTATAGACTAAGTGACTTAACAAAATAGGAATCTTTAATAACTCATAGCATTTAACAAAGTTAGCTGAATTTCTATTATAATAGCCAATTACAATTTCATACACAACCCAACCATTTCAACATTCACAACAATAAACACATACTCATGTTTAGTTTGTTTCATAACCACTATGTCTATTTGGAGGTATCTAGGACTTGGTGTTGCCAAAAAATAGTAAGCACTTAAACCCTACTTGAAGAACGCCTTCATTTCCCGTGACCTTAGTCATGAGATTGGAGGCCCTTAAAATTGGCAGTCCCAAACAGTTACCAACAATAATATTGTAAGAGTCATAAAAAGTCTATGTTTCATATTTGGTATTTTTTGAAGTTTAAAGTATAATATTTTGTGATTTGGATTGGTAACTACAAGGTAAGTGCATCTTAGAGCTAGTCAATTTAAGGTTGTGAGTTCATATGAATTGTAGTGAGTCAAAATTACATTTTTTGTAATTTTTCTCTACCAAAATTGATACTACAACTACAACTTACATGATGTCTTAGTCTATTCATAAGGTTATGGAATATTGTGTTGGTAGGAAATTGCATTGAGAAGTATATTATTCTTGCATTTTAGGCTCAAATGTTGGAATGTGAAATGCTGTGATATGTAGGCCCTTGTAGTTAGTCTAGGTTATGAGACTATATAACCTGCAAGTCCTCACACTTGGAACAAACTATAATTTTAGTTTTTTTTATTTTTCAAGATTACATGAAGATTATAACCAATAGTAAGATATAGTTAGGAAGTGGCTCACAATAATGCATAGTGGCTCACAACAATGCACTTGATAATTTTTTAAAAGTGTTGAACATGTAGAATGTTTGAGAATTTACTGTCATAACTATAAAATATAAAAACCAAAAATTAAGTAGGGATTTTGGCCAATTAATGAGTGTTATCTCTTCATGAAGTTAATTTCTTGAGTTAATTATGATCCCATTAAGTAATTGTGTTAGATATTTGGTAATTATGAGTTTTTTGGGCATCTTCGATTGGTCCTTGGACATGTGTTCTTTATCTTTTTAAGTTGGGATGAGGACTATGTGAGTTGTAGAGATTCACTTTCTATACCTATTATTGAGTGTATGAAGTTGTGGTATGTTGGGGAGACTTACTATTTCCTAGATCCTTATGGCTTATGTCTTCATAAGCACTTTGCATTGTATTTTAATAGATGTTGATTTCATGCATCAAAAGTAGAGATATTTTTAATGGTTTTTTTCTTTCAATATCTTGTGCATGGAATTGAGGATGAATTTGTATGGATTTTAAGGTGGTTTAAAGTTTAATTGTTTATGGATGGTTTATTAAACCTACAATCATACCAAAGGAAATTAATACACATGCTTCCCATCATCCCAAGTTATCGTTTACCTTTCTTAAATTATATACTAATTTGTTTATGTAGTTACTAATTATGATGAATGTGATTGATGAAGTTAGGATACAATGAGAGGTTAGTTGGTTTATAAAATATTTTCTAATATATGAGATAATTCTCTAAACTACAATAGAAAATCCTCTTTATTTAAGCCTCATCCTAGGTGTAGAAGAGAGTGTAAATTGGTAGTTACTATGGTCATGTTCCTAGCTAACAAGGAGGTTTTGCAGTAGTTTCCACATTGGAATTAAATACAAGCATATGTAGTAATGATAAGTGATAAAATAAAATCTTAATGTAGACAATAAATATGTATCCAACCTAGAAGATTATACATGGTGAAATTGAGAGAATGTGCTAACCTTCAATGGTGATTATTAGGGTTGGATGATGGTGGATGTAATATTATTATTATTAATTAATGTTATGATGTTTATATTTACTAGCTACATATTACTTACTTGAAGATTAACTTGTGTTGTATTATCACAATCCAAGTGCTTGGCTATCTAGTTGATAATAATGTTAGAACTCTTTAGTGCAAAATTATCATTTATTTTGCTCGCTTAGTCATGATGACTACCTTTCCTCTTTGTTTTTCTTCTAGTTTTAGTAGGAGCTAGTGGATCCATTAATAACTATCAATCTGATGACTAGTGATGAGCAAAAAATACGTGTATGCTCAACCATATGAATAGCTAAGTGTTCATGCATAATCTCGTTGAATTCCATGGACCCTTTGTCTTCTGGTACATTAGCCTCTAGGAAGAAAACATACCCTAATAGTCATTTGTTGTCTTCCCAATTACACTTGTGATATGCAAAGGTATGATTAAGTGTAATCAAGGCATATGATTTTTATTATTTTTATGTTTTATATTTTGGGTGCTTAAAATAAAGGATGAAAGGAATAAAGTAATTTAATTACTAATTTAATCTAACTAACTAACCAATGTCTAACTAATCCTAACATAAGCATCTAGTCCCACTTTCCATACACATCTTGAACATGTTTAATGCTACTGGGTTACCAAATGTTAAGTGTTATTGGGATTACCAAGCATCATGCACATGCTCGAAGTAGTTGTATGTCTTTGCTTAATTAATTACTATTTAATCTAGCTTAACTTAGCTTAATTTAACTTAATTACTTAAAAGCTTTCAAGGAAATTGCATGAGACATTAAATGTGTATATAAATAATTAATCTATTTCCAAGTGCTACAAAGTTTATTAAAAAGCTCATCTTTATTACTGATGAGTGGCGAGGTACCCCTACACTCAACCATACAAATATGAGCATCTCACGCGCGATCCAATTGAACTCCAAGGACTAAGTGCTTATGTGCCTTAATGGAACACTTAAGGTTAACTAATCATTGTCCTTCCAAACTTACTTGTATTGTCATGGTTGTATGGTTAAGTAAGTCTGAGGTATGTGATTTTTATATCTTTTTTCTTTTTAATGCCTATGCTAGTAGGGAAAGGTGAAGAGAACTAAATAACTAATCTCCATTAACTATTCACTAAATAAGTTTTAATTATCCTAGCATTAGGATTCTTTCCCACTTGCTGCACACCCTGAACTAGTGCAACGCTACTGGGATTACCAAACGCTACTCGTTACTAGGTTACCAAGCATTACACACGTGCTTGAAGTGGTCGTACTAAATGCACTTAACCAGGAGAGTAAAGAGTTGAGACAGATTAATTATCTAGGAAAGAATTTAAACATTTAAGAATAATTTAATCCTATTTAGCTTAGTCCATATGCTACAAGGTTTATTAGAAAGTTCGTCTTTATTACCGTACACAAATATGTGCTCAGGTACAATTTGCTTGAATAAAGATCCGTTCACTTTGAGACTCCTACTGCGGGCACATGGAAATTATTCTAACTGTGGAATGGTAAAACTACTATAGTTTGGCTAAGGGACTAACTCTAGATGATTGAACAAGGGAAAGCCGCCTCTTATTTATAGACCTGGTGGTGGGCTATGATATCACGTATGTGAGATCGCAGGGACCAATGTGATATCGTAGCTCGTCATACCCCCATGACTGAATAAAAACTCATCCTTGAGTTCCTTACAAAATATTGGAACGGTATGGGATTATTAACTTGAATGATACTAATGGTGAATGGGGTGACATGTGAACGGATCATCATTACAATACATGAAAAACTTAGTGTTCATGACAACAAGAGTGAATACTATACACATTTGACATCCAGCCTTATTTGGCAGCTGAGAGAGAAGAGAGAAGAGAGAGAAAAAAGAAGAAGTCTATTGTTGTTGATGCCAAGATTGCACCTTTCATTGTCCATCCATAAGCGCATCATCAATCTTGTTCCTTGCATAAGTATTTCAGCACTAGTCCATTCCAAGTGTTTCCTCTAGATCCAATCCATTGTTATATGATGGCCATCTGCACACATAGCACAGTCTTATATTAGTAAAGGTAAAATGAATCACAATGCAATTGATACCTTGCCTCCGTGTAAGGTCCACTGGCTGAGTTGTGATATGGCTAATGTAGATTTGGAGATATAACATTGGTGACTACTTGAGGTGTAGGGGTTAAGAAAAAATTAAAAAAATTGGACCAGGACCCCCATGACTGAGAGTGAACCTCCGGTAGTGAGAGAATGGAAAAAAATAAGGAATAGAAAAAATGGAGAAAAAGAAACAACAAGAACGTTGATAAAATGGATGTCAAAGATGGAGATGAAAAAAATAAATGGTGATTGTGGAAATGTTTAAAGGAAAGAAATTAACAGATGCACCAAATAGGAATGCTAGTGGGTCCTCCCCAAAGCAAGCTCATGCCCTTAATGCCCTGACAATCCCACATTCAAAGAGTCCATAGGCTCTAGAAATGTCATTTGGAGACAAGAGTTAAAGTCTTAACTATAAGAGTTTACCAGAAAGAAAATAATGAATCAACCAAAATGTGGACTATTGATACAACTGGCAATGAGGTGAAAAATGGAGAAATAAGGATGGAAAGAAGAGAGTGGAATGGAGTCTCAAAAACAAGGTGGTGTACAACCCCTTGTGTATTAATGGTTAATGTGACTTAGTAGATCTCATTCCAAATCCGGTCTCAAAAAATCCACATCTAGTAACTTCGCATTAATACATTTGGCCCATCCATCCACTTGAAGTAATAAGAATGCCTTCACCAAAGAGTCACCATCATTCTGATGAAACAAAAAAGGAGAAAGTAGGGAACAAGAAGGGACTTAGTTAGAGGGACCATGTTTATTGAGTTTCATAACCAGTGCTTGTAGCCTAGATGATTGTTTCGTCTAAGGGGTGTGCTTTGAATTCTCATTGTTTTCTATTTTTTTTCTTTTGTATTTTGCGTGAGAACCACACCATGTAAAGACTTATTATTTTTATTAGCTTAGCCTCCCAATAATGGAGTAACATTGGAATGGTAAAGAAAACTAAAGAAGAAAACATCCAAGCACCCCAAGAGAATGGCCAACACAAATGCATCAAGTACCCTTGAAGTCACATCCTTTTCAATCCTTGATTCGTTCCTTAGTTTGAGAAATGCCCAGTCACCAATTTGTTGATAGTTATTATTATTGAAGGAAAGGGACTGTACAGTTCCAAGCTAAGAGAGACCATAGAAATTCATGAATGCATGGATGATGTGGACTCATTTCCTGTTATATCAAAAGAACCATACCTAAGCATCAACATCATCACTCAAAGGTAAAAACCAAACATTAGCAATCAATGGAATACAGTTCATACCACCATTAGGAGCACTTATTAGGTGACAAATCAAAGAAAATAAACAAATACATAAAGAAATAAAAGATTATAAATGATGTTGTAAAACAAAAACAAGAAAAGTTAAAGAAATTTGCAAAACAAAAATGTGTAAAACAAAAACTAAAAAAGAAATTGAGGGCCTTGATTGATCAGCATAGATAGCCATCTCCCCCATGATTGAGTTGGAAGGGGAAGATCCGAAATAATGAGTGAGGTTGTCCTCTCTCCAATGTGTAATGTGCATTGACCATTCTAGATTTATGATAAGCTTTGGTCTATTGCACATCAACTAGTACTCTCCTATTGGAGAATTTGTTTGAATCTTTTAGGAGTTCCCAACTTCCCCCAATTGATGTTTTTAGCTTAAGGGTTGGAAGTTGATGACACTCTTGCTCCAGTGCATCTATGCTTTCTACGTGGCTGCAAGTTAGTCCTCTAGTTAGTTCCATGCATATTTGTGAGTTTCTCTCTTGATTAGCTATCAATCACTGGGTGTTTCTTGTTGTGTGGTTGCTACATATAGGCACCTTTTTATGTTAACCTCTAGGGCACACCAGTTGCATGTAGGCAATGCTAAACATTCCTATACACAGTCACACCCTATATCATTGTATGTGATGCATGGAACTTTCTTCTTCTCAATCTTCCCACAAGTTTTTTCCTTAGATGTTTTTAGGGAAAGATAGTGGATTCATAGGCATGAATTCATAGTACTTAGCCATGCCCTTCCCATTATTATTGGGAAGTCCACTTTGTCATTGTTGACTTGTATCACTGGGAAATCAGCTGGGTATGACCACCCACACACAGTGGTAACGATGTCCTCAACCAGTCCCAAGGGAATGGTGATGGACTAGTCAGCCAGCTCTAAGAGAATATTTCTCTTCTTTAGTGGAGGCAGGTTCCAGGCTTTATACATTTGTTGCAATGTCAAGTTAACTCTAGAACCTGAGTCCAGAAGAGGTTTACAAGGTTTATTCCCAGTGACTTGGAGATAAATTAAAGGGCTTTTGGGGTTAGAGAATTTCCTGAGAAGGTGGCCCTCCTTAATCCAATCAGTGACAGTATGTGTTAACATAACCATATGCGTTGAGCTCTATTTTTAATTTTAAGGGAGCTCCAAAGCCATATTTTATGGAGAAGCATTCAAAGACTTAACTGCTTGTGGTTGTGAGAGCTTGGTTGGGCTGTTGGTTTTGAAGAAGGGTCTTCTCCTTGTACGGTTGTTAGAACCAGTAGTGGGTTGAAGGTCTATAGCTCTCATAGCATTGCATTGCTATGGTTGAGTGGGGAGTTCCCCTTGCATTGCTAAAGTAGATGGTAATGGAGCTATCAGTGTGAGAGTTGTAGATGGATTCAAAGGATGGTATGTATGTGGTGTGTCTCCCCTAGGATAAGGATTCCTATAATACTCCCAAGCTTGATAGTGATGTTGTGATGTCATGTGATCAATAGAGTCATGTGGTAAGATTGGCTACTACACGTAATAGCCATATGGATTTGGTTGCTGGTAAGGGTATTTTTGCCTTGGCAGTGGCATCCCCCATGACTGTGGGTATTGCCACTGTTGGTGTTGCTCAGTAGGTTGTGGTGGAGTTCCACTTGGATAATACATTAATGGTTGGTGGAACTGCCTCGAGTTACCTTGGGAATAAGGTAACCATCAGGGTGTTTGCTGTTTGTTAAGTCGTGGGTTAAGTACATACACCCCAGACTCTTGAAAATGTGAGATTATTGGGCAACATCCCTTAGGATGGTCATACTGGCATCTCTCACATTCACCATCATTGTCCATATCAAAATCCACAACCTCTTTGGTAATGGTCATTTTACCCTTACCTTTGTTATGTGCATGGTCCAAATCCCTCTTTTTCTTTTTATCATGGTCACTACTTCACTCCTTAGACTCCTCTACGATTTTTAGAATAGTTTCAAATCTACTATCTAAGGAGTCTCACATTTTATCTACCTTTGCTGACACTTCTATTGTTAATTTTTAGAGTAGCAAGGTTTTCCTATTCACCATCTCTTTGAGTGGTGACTCTACCTCCTCCTCACAAAATCTCACTCTCCTTTTTTGGAGGGAAGGATCGCGGTTGTACTCTTTCACACTTTCTCTCTTACTTAGCTCTCCTTCTTCCTTAGCTACTTACTCCAGCAATCTATAGATTTGATGGGACCTGAGCTCTGATAATCGCCCTTGGGCAGATGTTCCAAGGGTTCTCCTAGTTTCATGCCTAAGTCCATCTATGAGATGGTGTAGTCGATCCTACTGTGAGTACCATGGACTAGGCAATGATGTAATAGTGCATAGTATCGACCCATGGTAGCATCCAAGGCTTCATGAGTTTCCTGCTTCCATCCTTGGATTTGCTTTCACAGGTTGGACACCTGGGAGTACATTTGATACTTATCGTTAAACAATTCTAGCATCGTACTCCACGTTCGAATGGATTCCGATTCTAAGGACCAGTACCAGCTTTTCACTTCTTTTACCAGTGTCCTTCGAAATAAATTTAGCTTTTGCCACTTGTTCTCAATGTTTCGCAAGGCACATGCATCGTGAAATTCTTGTAAGTGGTTCTGATGATCAGCATTGTATTCCCCTCAAATCATGGGATATTATTCATGTCTAATCTCTTGATCCTATTATCTTTTTGGTTCCTTATGGGTATTCTAATGGCCTCTGTGATGTCTAACATGCTTGGGGTTGCAAGTATGGGTTCTTCATGGTCATTTCTTTCATAGCGTCTGTGATGTCTACGCTGTTCCCTACTTTCCCTTCTTCCATGCCTTGATTCTCTAGAGAGCCCTCATCCTCGCTCTCAACTCTCTCGTCGAGGTTTCTCACTCTATTTACCCTTATCCTCACGGTTAGGTTCCTTATGACTGTGTTCTAGCACTAAAGGAGAGGGTGAATATGACAATGAAGGTGAAGAGGAAGGAGAACCATTATCATGATGATGTTTCCTACCTTCTCTTCGGTGGTCTCTTCCCCGATTGTGATGACAATCAGAATGCGCATCCTTATCATGTGTTTGTGTTCCCTCATTGAACACTTGGTATTTGTTGGGATCAGAACTAGGATTGTGAATCATGGAGTAAAGGTTCTAATACACCACCTCCTTACCATCGTTAGAAGGAAGAACATCATTTTGTGAAGAACCTATTGAAATGGGTTCGCCACCCTCAATTTTGCTTAAGATGGGTGGAGCATTATGGGGTCCTTTACCCTTCAAAGATGTGTGGTAACTCTTCTGTCACAAGTCCCATTGATGTTGCACTTCTGTGGGATGGTAGTCCCTTGTGTCATAATCACATGCAATATACTCCGCATACAATTGTGACATGCCTATTCGTGCAAGAGCATGAAGGAGCATGTTGGGGACTACTTAGTCTGGAGGAAACACTATGTTACCCTCCAAGTATCTCCAACAAAGTTGTTCATATTGATGGAGAATAAAGGTAAAGTCAGGTATATACTCATCGTGATGAATATATACCACATGAAATTTTTGAGGAATTGGTAGATTTTGGTTATGTGTGTTGTGCCACTGACTATCTCTAGTGTTGTTCCTAGGCGGTGAAGTGATTTTGTGTGAAGAAGAAGAAATTTTTGTCTTGTTTGGTGTGCTATTTACCATTATGTTATTTTTTCTCTTGATTAACCCTAAGGGTTTGTTCTAGTTCCCAATGATATGAATGATTTCCTATGTTCTATGTAGCACACAAACAACTAAGTCCCTGGCAATGGCACCAATGATGAGTGGCAAGGTACCCCTACACTCAACCATATAAATACGAGCATCTCACACACGATTCAGTTGAACTCCAAGGACTAAGTGCTTATGCACCTTGCTGGAACACTTAAGGTTAACCAATTTTCATCCTCCCAAACTTACTTGTATTTTTACGATTGTATGGTTAGGTATGAGGTATGTGATTTTTATATCTTTTGTCTTTTTAATGCCTATGCGAGTAGGGAAAGGTGAAGAGAACTAAATAACTAATCTCCATTAACTATTCACTAACTAAGCTTTAATTATCCTAGCATTAGTATCTATTCCCACTTTCCGCACACACCCTGAACTAGTGCAACACTACTGAGATTACCAAATGCTACTTGTTCTTGGGTTACCAGGCATTATACACATGCTTGAAGCGGTCGTACTGAATGCAATTAACTAGGAGAGTCAAGGGTTGAGAGAGATTAATTATCTAGGAAAGCATTTAAACATTTAACAATAATTTAATCCTATTTAGCTTAGTCCATATGTTGCAAGGTTTATCAAAAAGTTTGTATTTATTGTTGTACACAAATGTGTGCTCAGGTACAATTTTCTTGAATAAAGATTTGTTCACTTTGAGATTCCTACTATAGGCACAAGGAAATTATTCTAACTCTAGAATGGTAAAACTACTATAGTTTGGCTAAGGGACTAACTCTTTTGAAAGTCAAGGTTAAGGTCATAGGCTATTGAAAGTGTATGAAGCTTAGATTGAATAGGAAGAGTTGGCAGTTTTTTGTACACCAGCTCATAGGAAGAGTAGCCTATAGGGAGCCTTTAGGTGGAGTAGTAGGCCTAGAGAGTATCGTTGAGTTTTGTTCCCTAGCCCCTCCTATATTTACTAATTGTTCTCATTAAGATCTTAGTGATTTCCCTATTGGTAACCTCAACTTGACCATTGGCTTGAGGGTGGTAGGGTGTTAGTTTATGTTCAACCCCTAAGAATTTTTTAGCTTTTGAAAGGTAGTTTCTATAAAGTATCTTCCATTATCATAAATTAATGCACATGGCACACCAAACCTATTTACAAAATTTTGTTGGTGACAGCTACTACTTTTGCCCATTTTGTATAATAGTTAACAATGACTATGATGTACACCTTTCCAATTAACATGAGCATGATCGAACCTATGAAGTCAATGCCCTAGATGTCAAAGGATTCTAGTGGTGGATCCACTCTTGAGATCCTTCCATATGAGTGGTCAATTCACCATTGTGTTGCAACATTCACAAGAGATGACAAATTGATGAACACCACTAAAAAGTGTTGGCTAGTAATACCTTGCCATTAGGATCTTAATGGCCATGCATCTTCTTGCATAGTGGCCCCCACAAGGATCCTCATGAGCATCCTAGGGAACATGCAATTGATTAGCATTAGGAACATACTAATGAACTAGGCCATTGGCGCACACATTGTAGAGGTGCCTGTCGATCTTCATGAAGTGTTTCACTTGGTGAAGAAACTATTGTTTCTTTCTATGGTCCAACTCTTTTGGCATCTCTTAAGTGAGAAGATAGGTAAGATGGCCATGATACCATTTAGGCTCAGTGGAAAATTGTTCAATTATAGCCTCCACAAAGAGGAGTTCATTAGAAAACATGTTCAAATAGTGGACTTTCCTCCTTTTTGTTGTCACATCGTAATTGAGACAAGTGATCAGTGATCACATTCTTAATCCCCTTTTGATCTACCATCATAAGATCAAATTCCTACAAGATCACCAGCCACTATATGATATGGGGACTCACTGTTGGCTTATTCATTAGGAAGCAAATTGCACTATGGTCCATGTGCACAAACACCTTGTATCCAAGCACATAGTACCTAAATTTCTTCAAGGAAAACACCATTGCCATGAATTCTTTTTTTTGTGATTATGTAGTTTAGCTATGCACCGACAATGCTTTGGCTTATGTAGTTGATGTAATAAGGATGTTTTTGATCATCTAATTACATAAGCATGGTCCCAAGGCATAATTTGATTCATTCGTCATGACATGAAATGGTCTAAACCAATTTGGTGCTTGTAGAATTGGAGTTTCTATGAGTTATCCTTTAGCTATCGGAATGCATTTTCACATTCCTTGGTTAAAACAAATGGAGCATCTTTCTTTGTTAGCTTAATCAATGATTTTTTGATTTTAGAGAAGTTATCTATGAATATTTGGTAGTAACCAGTCTATCCAAGAAATGACTAGACATCTTTTCCAATTTCTAGTTGATAGGTAATTCCTTGGATGACTCTAATCTTTTCAAGGTATACCTTAATCATTTCTTGTGAGATTCTATGTCCCAACACAATGCCCTCCTAGACCATTAGAGGGCTCTTCTGCTAATTGAGCCAAAGATTGGTCTCCACACATCTTTTGAGTACTTACTCAATACAATCCAGGGCTTTCTCAAATGTAGCCCCATAGGTGGAGAAGTCATCCATGAAGACTTACACCCTACCACTAATTTGTTGTTAAGAAATACTCAAGACCAGGCATTGGAATGTGGTATGGGCATACATAGGCCAAATGGCATCTTTTGATATGCAAAAGTTACCAACAGACTCATGAATGTTATTTTGGATTGATCCTCTAGTGTAATATAGATTTGGTTATAGCCCCTATAACCATCTAGAAAACTATAATAGCAATGCCAAAAAATGGTATCCAATAATTGATCCACAAATGACAATGGAAAGTAATCTTTGAATGTTGTCATATTCAACAACTAAAAGTCAATGCAAAGCTACCACTTTCCACCTTTATTTGGCACAATCATGATTAGGCTAACCGCTTACTATTCGCAATGGGATAGATAAACCTTACCTTGAGTAGTTGTTCAATTTTCTCTTTGATAATTTACTTTAATTTGGGGTTCATTTTTCACTGTAGCTACCTCTTTGGATTCATGGCTAGATTAGTGTAGATACAATGCTAACATATCCTAGGATCAATTCCTATGAGTTTAGGATATGATTAAGCAAAGGTTGTTGGCTATTTATTGACCACCTTCAATAGCATTTACTTTTGTTTGGGAGCAAGATTTCCATTGATTATTATGAGCTTCCCATTTTTTAAGAATTCATATTCCATGCTAGCATGTAGAGTTTTCAACTCTAAAGGCTCTTATTTAAAATTTTCAAGGATTTCCAACTCTCTGTAATAGGTATCATCATTTTTGTCAATTGAGAGTTGGTGATGAACTTGCTTCAATTCACCCATGCCTTCCATGTAGGCACATGTTAGGCTCTCAGCAAGTTTCATGAAAAGTATGCTACTTCCAAGATCAGTTGTCAACCACTGGGTACCCTCTTGTTTTGTGACTATTACATACAAGCACATTTGGATTTTTGATTCATCTTCATACTATTTATATGCTTTGATGAATGTCCTCTTGATAAACTAGAGTTTGAGCACATAGTTGCACCTAGTATCACTATATGCAATTCATGGAGCTTTCTTCTTCTTAATCTTTCTAAATTCATTCTCCTTGAAAATTTTCAAGGAGAGATCTCTAATGCCCATTCATGCATCAATAGTGCTCAATCATGCCCTTCCCATAATAATTGCAAAGTCTCCATTGCAGTTGTCAACCTTGATAAAATCAACAAGCTAGGACCACCAAAAAATAATGGTCATAATGTCCTCCACTAGTTCCAAGAGAACAATGATTAACTTGTCTATGAATTCTAGATGAATATTACTCTTCTTGAGAGGCAAAAAGTTCTATGCATTGTACATGTTATGGAAAATTAGATTGGCATTGAAACTAAAATCAAGAAGAGATTTGCATGGCTCATGTCTATCAATCTACAAGTAGATGAGAGGACATCCAGGGTTAGATCATTTCTTGGAAAGGTTGCCAACCTTGATCCAATCAGATACAACATGGGTTAATATGATAGTGAGGATCTTAGAAGGCATTTGGTTTCAAGAGCTCTCAAAAGGATTTGATGTAGAGGATGATGGAGAGACAGGATGATCATCCACATTAGTTTGTAAGGAATTTGAAGGATTTTTGGATTAGAAGAATGATCATTTTTAGGATCTAGGTTTCAAACTAGTCAGCTGACATATCTAATAGCATTTTGTTATTGCAACTATGGTACATAGATGAAGCAGGAGGTAACTAGATTGAGGTGGAGGAGCATGTGCTAAAGGATGAGAAGGATGATAGGGATATGGGGTTTCCCCTCTGGTAGATGGAGAATGAGTTCTATGATACTATAGAAGGTAGTAGTGGTGCTGAAAAGAAGCATGACTAGAAGACTCATGCAAAGACATTAGTTGCTAAATAGAGTACCCATATGAATCTAGCTACCTATAAGGGTACTACTACCTTGGTGGTGGCATCCCCCATGACCGTGGGTGTTTCCACTACTAATACTACTCATATGATTGTGGTGGAACTTCACTTGGATAATAAGGTTGTTGTTGGTCATGGAACTACCTTGGATTGCCTTAAGGATAAGTTAATCTTTTGGGTGCTTTCCTTCTTGCTAGTTTAGGATTCAATGTGTACACACTAAACTTTTGCAAGTGTGAAATGATGGGTCAACATCCTTTAGAATTTTTGTATTGGAAATTGTCACTCCCACCATCATCATCTTATTTTGTCTCCATAGCTTCTTCTACTATAGTAGATTTGTTCTTACCCATTTGGTAGGCATATTTAGCTTCTTTCTGTCTCTTGCAATTATGGTTAGTACTATGCTTTCCTAATTGTTCTGCGATCTTTAGAGCAATTTGGAAATTTTCATCCAAAAAATCCCACATTTTATCTACTTTGGCTAAAATTTTAGAAAGAGATTTTTGGATTGGAAAGGCCTTTTTATACACCACCTCATTAAGTGATGATTCCTCCTCATTGTCACAAAATTGAACCTCCCTTTTCCTAATGGAAGGATCCCTATTATATTCCTTAGCACTTTCTCATTTCCTCAACTCTCTTTTTTTTCTTGCTACCTGTCCTATTAGCCTTTGGATCTAATGGGCTCTAAGTTCTAATAGTCTTCCTTGGGCATAAAACCCAAGAGTTCTTCTCATGTCTAATTTGAGTGGATCTATGATGTGGTGAAGTTGTTCCCATTAAGAATAACCATGGCTAGGGCATTGGTGTATGAGAGAATAGTGTCTGCCCATGGCAGTGTCCAAGGGTTCATGTGTTTTTTGCTTCCATCCTTGAATATACCTTCTTAGATTAGACACTTAGGATTATGTCTAATATTTATCATTTAATAGCTCTAGCATTGTACTCCACCTACAAATAGATTCTAATTCCAAGAAATAGTACCAGCTTTTTACTTCCTTGATCAACATCTTGGGAAATAGCTTTAATTTCTACCAATAATTTTCAATATTTTGTAAGGAACAGGCATCATAAAAGTCTTGAAGATGTGTTTGCAAATCAGATTTATATCCATACTTAAATTTGGGGATATTTTTATGGCAATTTTCTTAATCCGACTATCTTTTACATGCTTGGTTAGAATTTTTACTACCTCTACAATTTTTAGCATGCTTCGAGTGATCAAAAAAGGCTCATCATCATCATCATTATTTAGATGATGCCTATGATTTCCTCTACTACCCCTTCATTCATGATGGTCTCTATGATTATTAGTGTCCTATTGTTCACCTTAATCATATATTTTTCTTTCTACATCGTCTGTTAAAACTAGAAGAGGAAGAAGAAGATGCAAACGACTAGGACAAAGAGGGAGGGGGACTACCACTATAGTGGTATCTGCCACCTTCTCTACACTTTTTACAACCAAATTTGTTAACTTTCTTATCATATTAATTCTTGTCTAATCCCCTGCTTCGACTCCTACGTTTGCTTGAACTTGGTTTATTGATAGTGATTGTAGGTTCATTTTCAAGCCCCCATCACCAATATAAAGGGGTAGAGAATCTTCATGGTGAGAACCCCCAGAGGGAGGATCCTCATTATCATTTTGGTTGAGTAAGAATATGGGATTGGTGAATTGTTTCCCCTTCAAAGCCTCATGGTGCTTCTCTTGGTGTCAAGATCTCCTACATTGTGTTTTAGTGGGATGATAGTCCCAGTAGTCATGGTCATGCACAATGTACTCTTATTGAAGATCTTGGATGTCTAGCCTCCTAAGAATTTGGAGCAACATCCTAGGCACAAATCGATTGGAAGGCATTATAATGCTACCCTCCATATCCTACCATCGTAGTTATTCATCTTGATGCAAGATGGAGATGAAGTTAGGCACATACTCATCTGGATGAGTATTACCACCCTACATTCTTGAGGCACTGGTAGTTTAATATCATCACACTTGTGAGAAGAAGACATTCTTGAACCTGTCCCCTCAAGTCCACCCTTTCCCCCTTTCCCTACATGACTATCTCGATACTCCCAAGCACAACAAAGCAACATTTGAGTGACCACTAAAGAGTGATGTTGGCATCTAGTTCTTCATGGTGTTTTGTATTCTTTGTCGATGTCTCTCAGGAAGATCCTCCAGACATCGACAAAGAGGGGCCATTGAAACACCATAAAATTTCAAGACCCTAATGCTTTAGCAGAGCCTTGGAATTTGGGCAAGGATTTCCACAAGTGCAGTGTCACAATGGGATATCAAAATAGTGTAGGCACTAAGGATAGCCTATACAGTTTGACAAGTTTTCTATCTCTAGGACTGATAGGCCTACTGGACTCTCCAACCTGCCTAATTGGACAATTGGCCTAGCTGACAATCTACCCAAGGACCATGCTAGGAGTTCTCAAAAGTTTTCATGATGAGCTAAACAGTTTAGCAAGTTTTCTAACAGAGAAATCTACTATGCTGTGTAGTGTAGCAAGCCTTGAAAACACCAATTAATTTTCCAAGATGCAAGATGATATCAAGTTAGTCTTCCAATGCATTTTTCCATCAAGAAAGCTTGCTCCACCAATACAGGGTGCTATGCTATGCTATGCCATGTAGCGTAGCACAACATAGCAGGGACAAGATGCATAAATGCCCCCCTTGCCAAGTGACTCCAACAAGAGGATTGCAGTTGGCAACGCTTCGGCCTCCAAAATTGGCTATCCCACTTAGCCCTCAGGCTTCAAGCAAGGTTTCTTGGTAAAAAATGGTAGATTAAACAAGGATGGATGAAACACTGGCTGCTACGCTATGCTATGCTACATAGTGTAGCATAGCGTAGCAATGATGCAAAAACAACATAATGCCCCAAGGATGAACTTAGCAAGTCCAAAGGCTTTCCTACATGGAGGAAAAAAGTTGTAGTTGTTTGCTTGACTAAGCCTTAGACAAATGCTCTTGGTTTCTATGCAAGACCTCTATCAAAATTGGTGGCTACGCTATGCTACGTGACATAGTGTAGCACAGCGTAGCGAGTAGTTACTTACACTACGCTAACATGCTAAATAATGTAAGTAGTGCAACACTTGCACGGAGGCATCAAAACACCTTTGGTTAGCTCCAAAACTTGTTGGAAATGATCATTCTCACCTTAATACCTCTTCGGTAGATAAAATTAGCAAGTTTGCTTCATTTTGCATACCCTTGGTCAATCCCCAAAATTTTCCCTATGATTGACCCTGCTTGCAAGAGTAGGGAAGACGTAATCCTGGAGCATAGCCTCCATTTTGTTTTCATTGTTGGCATGCTTTCTAAATTTTGGCACATGTAGATTTAGCAATATGGTCACAGTGTAACAAGGTTCACATTTGGCATTGTGCACCTACATAGTATAGCCATGTTTGCACCTTGTGGGGCCCAGGACACGTGGCATCTAGACCACATTTCTCTCCTACTCCTAGCCCTATAAATACCCCAATGAGCAATGCTCAAAGGGTTGGCTTTTTGGCATGATTGGCTTTTAAGTTGGCTTTCAAAGAGCATAGTTGGCATTTTTTAGCACTCTGGTTGGCTCTAGACATCCCTTTGTGATCTTAGCATTTTGGCATCTTAGTGGGCAAAGTGGCAAGCAGAAGAATCCTAAACATCAAGCTACTGACTATAGTTCAAAGATCTATGATCATACTGCTTTGTGTGAGCTATGCCTCTTTAGTATTGCATGTTTAGTTGTACACCTTCCAATAGAACAAAGGATCAAATATGTGACATTGGGATAGTGCACTTTCTTACCCAAGTCTATTTTTCTATTTGTTTACTATCATCATGTTTTGCACTATTTTCATCATTTTACATTTATTGATCATCAATTTACTTCGCATGCATCATTTCCAAAATGAACATTTATGAAAGGTTAAGATACATNGCATCATTTCCAAAATGAACATTTATGAAAGGTTAAGATACATTGATTAAGTCCATGTCTGATCGACCAGACCATTTAGGGCATCCTGTTTCTGTTTCTCTCTAGCACAGCTCTCATACAACTCTCACACAAATATAGGGTTAAACTATTCACCTGACAACCTCTCGGTGTTCCAGCCATCGATGTTTTCGATTGCTACAGTTTTTGGCACTAGAAGGAGGGTCCTTTTGGTGCCCTATTTTCATCTTTTGGGTATTCTTGCACACTATCTATACCTCTTCACCTACTAGCATAGAAGTCACACCCTTACGGTTTTCTATGCATTATGTGGTGTAGATTGGTCACAACGATGATTCCTTTGGAATCTAGCAAGACGAAAAGCCTCCAATTGCTTATTGATCTCTATGTTTCTCATTTGCAATTTCCTTTTGATCACTAAAAATGATTCCCACAACCACAACCATTTCCACCTCCAACCTTGAGACTCCTTTCTCAGCTCAAAATACCATAGGTGTCAAGCAACCACCTAGCCCAATGCTGGTGTCACGTTAGTCTCTTAGGATTCGACATTTGTCACCTGAGTTCCTGGAGTAAGACGCAGAGCATTATGACTTCCTTTGTGTAAAGATATAGGCAAATATGCCCCTGGATCACCAAGAATGTAAGGAAAAATGCAACTTTGAATTCCTTCATCGAAATGGGAGGGAATTTATCCCTACCCCTGACGTTACCATCCACTTGATAGAAACGTATCAGTGGATCTTAGACCAGCTAATGCAAGTGAGTAAGTCTAGGGAATGAGATATGACGTCCCATTACGATGAGGAATTCTAGGATGAACAGGAAGACCTAGACTCCCATTTGAAGGGTGGTGGCTAGACCTACCTTGTAGTTATTCCTCCCACCATGGTCTTTCTGTCGAACCCACTCTTTTCTTCTACCCCCTTCATGGTTGCCACAACCCCATCATAATCTGTACCCTTTTCAATCATGGCAAGTCATTCTGTAGCTTCTATGTATCAACAAGAAGGCCCTTCAACTTTGGCCCTAGTCACCCTACCTTCTCAGTCTACTCCAGCAATGTACCCAACATCGATCATAACTATGTTGCCATATGTCCATACTTTTCCTACATCTCAGTTACATGCAAACTTCACCGCTGCTCCCTCGTCTACACCTATTTCACCACCAGTAGCCAACCTGGTCTCAATGGCGTGGAGGGCCCCAACTCCTTCCTTACCTATGAACCAACCTTCCCAAGTATCATACTATGTGCAACCTGAAGCCCACCAGCTTCCACACATAGTACAACCCAGTGCAGGGCTATGGGTCACCCCACCAAGCAGGCAACCTATCAACCCCACAGCCCCACCAATGATCATCACATCAATAGCACAACCCATCATGTGGTGGAAAACCCAAGCAACATCATTCATAGGAGTAGCACCAACAGTGGCCCCCATGGGCTAGGCTATTGCCTTTACATCACAACCCCCATCGGTGTACATGACGACTGCTCAAGAAACCCCGCAACCATTTGCAATGTCACAAGGTCTGGACCAAGTGTTCCAACTTATCCAGACCCTCACTAAAGAGATTAAATGTCTCAAAGCTGTCGGTTTCGACATGGTGTAGGTCATGGATTTCTACCATGAAGACCCCATCAACCTGGCCATGCCCATGCTCATGTTACCCCTTGGGATGCCACTCACCCAGTTCACAAAACACAATGGGGAGGGTGATCCCAATGCACATTTAGTTACATTTAGATCTGAATCTTTACTATTGCAACAGTGGCTACACATTATCATTTGTGTCTTTGCCATGTCTTTGACAAGCAAAGCTCTACATTGGTACCATGCATCCCACGTGCCTCCATCTTAACTCTGGAGGAGCTGCTAACTCAGTTTGTGACCCATTTCAAGTATAACTTGAAACTAGAGGTCACACTGGATCAGTTGATGAGCATCAAGAAAGACCCACTAGAATCCATACAAAAGTTCATACAGTGGTGGAACACCACCTTGAATGAGATCCGCGAGCCTATTGCGGAGGCCCATTTGTTGGCCATCTTCAAGGGGGCAGTAAATGACTTTATCAAGCTAAAACTATACTACTTAGTCCCACACTCCCTTGATCAAGCTTTCGCTTAGATGAAGAGCATCCAGGACAAGGTTGAAGCTAGTAAAGACCTATCCTATGTTGCATATAAAAACACATATATTAAAAAAGACAAGGAAAAGGGTAAGGGTGCAATAGTCACGGTGGCTGCTGTGGTGAATGAGGCTAAGCCCAATAATAGCAACAATAAAAAGGTGGCCGTAGCAACAATGGCTAGCTCTAGTAACACCGACCAGCCCTCAACGTCAGCACGAGAGGCATCAACCCAGCCTAAACCCAACTTTGAGCATAAAGATTATTTCAAAGACACTCTACCTGTCAAGCCTTCAAAACTCCTAAAGTAATTGTTGGGGGCTAGGTATATTTAGCATAAGAAGATGTTGGAGGAGTTGACCAAATGGCATCAATGGTATTGCGAACTTCGTAGGAACCCCTCCTTAGCCACGCCCAACAAGCTACTATTTCCTAAGAACTTCAGGCTGAAACGTTTCTATGATTACCATCAACTTTTTCATCACAACACGAACTACTGTCTAGCATTGAAGGATGACATCCAATGGATGATTGATTAGGGGAAGTTGGTTCTGGATGAAAGCAACCTTGTCTACCTTGAAAATCAATCTATTCATGTTTACAAGGACTCCCTCAATGCCAAAAATGCCAGGTATATCATCAACATAATTAGCATTGACAGTAACCTAGAACCGCCACAGCAACTAACACATAGGCACCATTTTTCATTAAGGGACCAAAACACTCAACTGCACCCACCACATAGAGCCAATCCAAAACAGTGCCATAGCCTTCCCATTCAAAGAAACAGGAAGAGAATCTGACAGAAAAGATAGCCAAGGAACGTACTACCTCAGGTCCCCCAAAGCCTACCCCCTTTTCCTTGATGCCCACACCCCCCTCATCATCAATAGTTGATGCCACCATGTGCATGTAATCGCCACCACCCTACCCAAGAAGGTCTAGCCCCCAACCTAAAACTACCGCTTCTTGAGAGATTTGTCTCCTAGGACTTATGGAGGAAGAGAAGGGCAGCAAACAATAAGAAAGTAGATAAGACCTTCTAAATGCCCTTATCCAGGTCAAATTGGCTATAAAAAATACAACCTTGAGCCTATATGACTTGGTAATGATCTCCACTACACACTGCGAGGCCTTGGTTTGCATGTTAACGTCCATACTGGTTCATGAAAACATGCTGGTAAAGGAGAAAGCAATCCATGCAATCATGCTTCCTTCTATGCTTGAGGAACTGTGGCCAGCTTAGTTGACGTTCTATGATGAATCCATTAAGGATGACCCTAAAAAGGGTCAGGCGACAATAGCACCCCTATTCATCACAATTCTGGTCAGTCAACACAAGATTCGAAGAGTACACATTGATGATGGGGCTGCTACAAATGTCATTCCATTCCCCATAGTGGACAAATTGGGTTTGGTTGATCAAATAAAACCCACAACAACCTCATGCCTAAAGTTGTTCAACAGAGCATGGGTAGTGATAAAGGGGACAATCTACATCAACTTTGTGGGAGGGAACTAGTTCCCCATAAGCACAACATTCATCATGGTAGAAGAGATTCCTTGGTTTAACCTAATCTTGGGGAGGTCATGGTTAGCCCAACCAAGAACCGTCCTTTCATCCATACATCAAGATATCCACCTACCTTACGTAGGTAGGGAGGTGGTGATCTATGATGATGAAGTAGCCACCCAAGCAATAAACAATGTCAACATGGAGCAGGGTTCAAAAGTAATAATCTCTGAAAATGAAGCGCCTATCCCCACTGAGGCTACTTGTTTGGCTAATGAGCTGGTAGAAAATGTTGGCTCAAAAAATGAAACTATGTGGGCTCAGTTGCCTTTTCAAAAAATAGATGATGACTTAAAGAAGTACCATACCAGGGCCCCTTGACCGTACGCATCACCGAGCCCACGATGGGTGAAGAAGTAGCTACGAGAATGATCATTGCTTGCACCAACGTAACTACTTCACTACTTCCCTATGATCACTGCTTGTGTCAATGATATGTACATTGTTCACATTGCTTACTTTTATTCATTTTTTATGCTAGTGGCTACCTCATTGTTTACATTGTTCACATTACGTCCACTATTTGCATCACATCACGACCCGCCAAGGCCTAAAACTGCCAAAATTTTTCTTTATCATCATGTGATGGCCCGAAATGGCCTAAAACTGGTGATGGCCTAAAATGTCCTTAAACTATTACTACGGCCCACTAAGGCTTAAAATTGGAAAAAATTTTCTTTATCATCATGCAATGGCTTGAAATGGCCTAAAACTAGTGATGGCCCGGAATGGCCTTAAACTATCATAGTGGCCCACCAAGGCTTAAAATTGGCCATTTAAAAATAATAAAGAAATCCTTTATCATTTAATAAAAAGACAAAGAATAAAAATAAATACAATACACTAGCTAAAATGAAATAAGTCTCTTCACATTCCATTCATCATTCAAAATATCAATCAATAATGTTTACAAATTTTTTGTAAATTTAAAGACAAGAATAAAATTCCCTGCTACTATGCTATGAGCCTTCGCTAGCTCCATCATCCCCTGCTTCATTGGGTCCTACATTTTCATTTGGATCCTACACAATAAAGAAAATAAAACAATTAGTTAAAGCTACAATAAAGGCTTTCATACAAAATAAAAACTATGGCATCCCAAAATGTGACTAACTTGAGATGGCCTCATGTCTGTTTCAAGGGGTATCTAATCCATGCCAACCATGAGATGTTGCAAGATCTCCTCCTCAGTGATGTCACCCCAATTCATGTCTCCCAGATTAGCACTTGTTGCAACCTTCTCCTTTTCTATAGCTATCCATCTGGGTGTTCTTGGAGAAAAGGTGGTAGTGGTGGTCTCACCTGTAGGTAGGGTCATCTCCCTTTTAGGAGATTCACTAACTGTCACCTATTGCATGAACCTGTCATAATCCCTAGAAGTGCTAATAATGTCAAGGAATACCTCATGGTTATCCAACTTGATAGAATCATCCTGATACTATTTATGATAGGTGACACATTCCAGTTTATACATGTGTTTGTGATTCTTTTGTGCTTGCCCCCACTCATAAACCTTCGCACTATAATCCTTCCAATCTTGGTTCTTCTAGGCTAGAAGGTCCATTTGCATGCGTTGTTTGATTATTTCACTTGTTACATTTCATGATTATCTAATATCTTGCATAGTCGATGATGGCTGTATGCCAACTGCCATTGTTAGTGTCCTGGGCTAATTAGGAATTTGTTCCTGGATTGGAGATCCCCCACCTCAGTGGTTAAGTTGGTCCTCTCCTTTTCAAATATTTACACCCATTTCCAGAGGTTTTCGTTTATGCACCTGCACTCCCACAAGGAGTGTACCGAGTACAATGTACATTTACTTGCTTCATCATATATGTGACAAGGTACTTCGGTTACCTCCTATGAAAATTTGGGCATAGCATCAACCTCAACCGCTTGCTTGGGGTCCCACTTGAGGTGAGAGGCTACCAATTGCACATAGAATGGGCATTAGTCACAATAACATAGCTAAGCTAGAATAATTTAAAAAGTTTAGCATGGCATCTCTAGCTTACCAATCTTTGGATCGATCTACTTTAGATGGTCGATCATGTCATCGACCACTTCCTCCATAAAAGTGAATTTGTCAGGGGTCTCGACCCATGGTTGTAGGCAGATCAAAGGGCTAGGAGTATCAATAGTAGTGTCTGCTACATGATAAAACATGTTAGCCGTAGTGGAGAGGAAAATAATAAAGCTGATGAACAACGTAAATGACAATGTAAAGCTCCTACCCAGCAAACCATCAGGGGTGATAGTGGAGGGGTGGGGTCACCTATCGACACTCTATAAAACAAGCAGTCAAACTCACCAGCTTTAAAATGGAGCCCTTCTCTCTCCAGCTGACCCAACAGTGTAGCAACGTCCTCGACATTCATATGCCCCTTTGGTACTAAACTACACTCAGAAAAGGGGTCATCAGTGGGAGCCTCTTCCTGATTAGCAGGGACCTCTTCTTCATCATCTAGGGCTCTTTCTTCATTGGCAAGGGCCTCTTGTTCATCGGTAGGACCCTCCTCCTCACTGGTCGGGGCCCTTTCTTCTATGTAAAGGGCCCCTTCTTCATCAATCAGGGTCCTTTCCTCTATGGTTAGAGCCTCTTCATCTTCACTAGTCGCCCCTATTTCAGGGGCCATCATCTCTTCCTCCCCTTTTTCTTCTCCTTCCTCTGCTAATAGAAAATTAATTACAATAGGTAAAATACACCAACTTGGAATAGATGCTATGCCATGAAATGCTATTTAGCATAGCATAGCATAGTGAGCATTAACCTAGTATGCAAACACACTTACCAATTAGAGGCTGCACTCTACGAAGTTTGAGTCATAGCTTTTTCTCCCTCTCTTCATTTGTACAGGGAGTCTCTTTGATAGGATGGGACCTCTTACATTGCAAGCTAATTGTCACTATTTCTATAATGAGGCATTCTTCCCTTGTCACACTACTCATGTTAATGGAGGGAGCCCCTCCCACGCTGTCCTAGGCATGAAAGATACATGCCACCCGATCCTTGGTTGTCATAGAAAATGATTCCCCAATAGCTTCTAGGTGATCTTGGGATCATGTGGTATGGAAGACTTGGCAAATCCATAGTTTGGAAAACTGACTGTGGTCTTGATGCATCCAGATGTCATTCTCATGGACTACCAAGAATTTCACAAAATGCTACAGGTAGGATAAAAAGAAGGCATAGTACACATTGAAATGGGACTCAAGCTTCCCACGAAGTTTGATCATTTTAGCTTGCAAGCCTTCACAAAGGTATTTGGCCCAATTTTAGTGAGTCCCTTCTTCCATGACATCCCTCATTATCCAAGCCTTCTCCACTCCAAGTATTTTCCCTTTGAAGAGTAGCTTGGGGAAGGCATAGCTATGGAAGATAGGGTAAATCATTTTGGCCACCCTTAGCCTGACCTTCTCAATGTAGATCTCCTTTCAGTCCTTTTCCATCTCTAGCCACTCCTCAATGTCCCCTTTATGGTTTACATCTTTCTTATATTTTTCTCCTATAGGGAGACCATCAGAAGGGACACCTAAGAGATTCACGAATAGTTGGTCATTGATTTCAAACACCATCCATACATTGTGAATGCATGTATGAAAGTAGTCAGCCTTCTCAAAGAAGGAGTCAACTAGGGAAAGAATTTTAGCAAGTGGGATGCTTAGGTTTACAACCAAAAATATGTTCATGAGCCCAGCCTCCTAAAGGTTGTGGACAAGCATGGCTGGGGCCCCATTGCAGAGCCAATGTTGGGTCTCCTCCACATCCCCGTACTTGAAAAAGAGGTTGGTTTCATTACACCTTGAGGTGATCATAGTGACCTCTTGGGATTTTCTCACCACTATAATAGTTTTCAAAACAAAAAGAAAAAGTTAGTAAAAATCTTATCACCACTCAGACATATAACAATGAATTCATAGTTTAGCATACCAGGTTGTGGGAGCTTCACTAGCAAATCTTCAACTGTGAGCGACTTGAGGGATGCCCACTTCCTATCTAACCAACTAGCTTCCTTACAATTTTCATAAAATTTGGAATACTGAGTTGGGTAGGTTTTAAAATCACCCCCAAATTGGGCTATTACACTAGCGCACACATTCCTAGTATAGGAAAACTCCTGCAAGGTCGTCTGTGCCAATGCCAAGGCATCTGTATCACCGTGAAGACCATTCCTGTCAATATAAATCCTGGTAATACAAATATATATATATATATATATTGTTAACACCTCTTTTTGGCATAACATGAATTATACAACAAGTTGAGATACCTTCATAGAACTCACCTGTTGACATAGTAAATGGTCCTAGGTGGGTTCTGAAAATAGATGTCCATGTGATGGGCAACGAACAACATGTTATATAAGTGATAGCATTTATACTCAGGCATGTCCCAGATCCAACTTAAGAACCTCAAACATTTTGGGAATTGGTTGGAACCTTTTTTACCTTCACCCTAGATTGACCCATCAATAAANCCTCAAACATTTTGGGAATTGGTTGGAACCTTTTTTACCTTCACCCTAGATTGACCCATCAATAAAAATCTTTAGAATGCCCCTATTTGCCTCGGGTAACAATGTTTCTGTAATGGCAGCTGCTATCTCAGCTAACAAGTGTGACCACATGATCACACTAAAGTAGTGGAGGAGGAACTGTAAGAAGTCCCATGTGGCCTCTCAAAACTAGACCACCTACCATCCCACACATGCATGGGGAGGGGGGACATTGGCCACCAGTACACTAAGGCAGCATAGGACTCCTACAACCTCAAGGACAATTAGGACGAGCTTCCACATGACCTTGCATAATAGAGCATCAAACATTAGCATTGTGTTTGAGTGAATTTTACATGTAGCATAGCATAATCATCTATTTACATATAGTGTAGCATAACCCTTTCTTTACATATAGCATAGCATGATCTTCTGGTTGAAAATTTTTCTAGCAAATGAGCTAGCCCAAGATGCCAACTCAGAAAATGAAACTACATGGGTCGAATTACCTTTTCAAGTGGTAGATAATGATATAGAAGAATACTGCAACAAAGCCCATTGGCCTTAAGCATCACTGAGCCCACGATGGGTTAGAAAGCAGCTGCGAGAATGATCATTACTTGCATAGCGTAACAACTCCACTACTTTCGACACAATTAATGCTTATCATACATTTATTCTTTTTTTTTTGCTTCACATTAATTCATTTATGCTAAGTGTTTGCCTCATTCTTTAAACCATTCAAATCACATCCACTATTTACATCATGCCACAGCCTTCTAAGGCCTAAAACTAGCAAAAATTTTCTTTACCATCATGCGATGGCCCGAAATGGCCTAAAACTAGTGATAGCCTAGAATGGCCTTAAACTATTGTTGCAGCACAAACTGGCCTAAAAATAAAATGAAATGCTCCCAAATATTTTAATTAATAAAAAAAAGATAAAGAATAAAATAAAAAATAAATACACCACATAAGCCAAAATGAAATAAATCTCTTCATATTCCATTTTTTTTTGAAATATTAATCAGTAATGTTTACAACATTCTTTGCAAGAATCCAAACAAAATTTTGTGCTACTACATTATGACCCTTTGCCCACTCCATCATCCCCTATCTCATTAGGTCCTATGTTTTCATCTAGATTTTGTACCATAGGGAAAATGAAATAGTCAGTTAAAGTTACAATAAGGACTCAAATAAAATAAATTATCACAACAACAAAGAATGACTAACCTGAGACATCCTCGTCTTTGTTTTGGGGGGTATCCAATCCATGCCTACCACCAGATGTTGCAAGATCTCCTCCTCTGTAATATCATCCCAATTCATGTCTCCTAGATCAGTGCTTGCTATAACTTTCTCCTTTTCTATGGTTGTCCATCTCAGTGGTCCTGGAGAAAAGGTGGTAGTGGTGGTCTTACTCGGGGGGAAGGTCATTTCCCTTTTGGGAGATTCACTGATTATCACCTATTGCATAAAAGTTTTGTAAGCCCCAAAAGCACCAATAATGTCAAGGAATACCTCATAAGTATGCAATTTAATAAAGGCATCCCAATATTATTTACGGTAGGTGGAAAATTCTAGTTTATAGATGTGTTTGTGGTTTTTTTGTGCTTGCCCCCACTCATAAACTTTTGCACTATAGTCCTTCCAGTCTTGGTTCTTCTGAGCTAGCATCCATTTGCATGTGCTATTCTATTATTTCATGAGTGGCCTCATTATTGTGTCACACGACATCCAATACCTTGCATAGTCGATGATGGCCTTGTGTCAACTGCCATCGTTAGTGTGGGCCAATAGGAATTCATTCCTAGATTGGAGATATCCCACCTCGGTGGTCAGATTGGCCTTCTCCTTCTCAAGCCTTTGTACCCATTTCTAGAGGTCTTCGTTCACACGCCTGCACTCCCATAAGGAGTGTACCGAGTACAACGCACATTGGCTTGCTTTGTCGTATATGCAACGAGGTACTTTGGTCACCTCCAGTGGAAATTTAAGCATGGCGTCGACCTCAATTGCTTGCTTAGGATTCCACTTAAGGTGAGAGGCTACCAACTGCACATATAAAGGCATTATTCATAGTGGCATAGTGAAGCAAAACAGTTTAGAGAGTCTAGTGTAGCAACTTTAACTTACCCACTTCCAGGTCGATCTACTTCAAACAGTCAATCATGTCATTGACCACCCCCTCCATGAAAGTAAATTTATTGGGGGTATTAGTCCACAGTGATAGGTGGATCAAGGAAGGACAAGAGGTATCAATAGTGGTGTCAGCTATGTAGTGAAATGTGTTAGCCATAGTGGAGAGGAACCACGATAAACCTGATGAACAACATAAATGACAGTGTAAAGCTCCTATCCAACAAATCCTCAAGGGTGATAGTAGGGGGGGTCACCCATTGGCACACTGTCAAATATGTGGCCAAACTTACTAGCATCAAAATGAAGCCCCTCTCCTTCCAGCTGACCCAACAATGTAGCAACGTCCTCAATGTTCATGTGCCCCTCTGGTACTGAACTACTTTTGGCAAAAGGGTCATTAGCAGGGGCCTCTTCCTGATTACTAGGAGCCTCTTCCTCACTAACTAGGCCCCTTTATTTGTTGGCAGGGGCCTCCTCTTCATCTGTAGGGACCTCTTCCTCACCAGCTAAGGCCCTTTCTTTTGCAGCAGGGGCCCCTTTTTCATTGGCCAAGGCCCTTTCCTTTGTGGCTAGAGCCTCTTAATTTTCATTAATCGTGCCTATTGTAGGGGCCATCATCTCTTCTTCCCCTTCTTCCTATTCTTCCTTTGCTAATAAAGCTTAGTCATAGGAAGAAAATTATGCCAACTTGAAGTAGATGTTATTCTATGCAACACTGCCTAGCGTAACACAGCATAGCGAACATTGGCTAGATAAAACAAAAATAAAAACTTACCAATCGAAGGCTGCACTCTACGAATTTTGAGCCATAGCTTCTTCCCTATTTTCTCATTTGTACGGGAAAGTTCCTTGGCTGGGAGAGACCTCTTGTGTTGTAACTTAGTTGTCACCATCTCTGCAATGAGCCATTCTCTGCTTGCCACACTGCCGATGGTAATGGGAGGTGCCTCTCCCATGCTGTCCTGGACATGAAAGTTGTGTGCCACCCAATCTCTAGTCATCATTAAAAATGATTTCCCAATAGCTTCTGGGGGGGGTCCTAAGATTGGGTGGCACAGAAGACTTAGTGAATCCAAAGCTTTGAAATCTGGCTATGATCTTGTAGTACCCAGACCCCATTCTTGCAAACTACCAGGAATCCTAAAACATCGAAGGCAGGCTATGAAGAAGGCATGATGCACGTTGAAATGAGACTCAAGCTTCCCGTAGAGCTTGACCATTTTAGCCTGCAAGCCTTTGCAAAGGTGTTTGACCCAATTGTAATGAGTCACCTCTTCCATTACAACCCTCATTATCCAAGCTTGCTCAATTCCAAGGATTTTTCCTTGGAAGAGTAGCTTGGGGAAGCCTAACCTTCTCAATGTAGTTCCCCTTTAGATTCTTTGTTGACCCTAGCCACTCTTCAATGTCCCCCTAATGGTTTGCATCTTTCTTATATTTTTCTCTTACATGGAGACCATCAGAAGGGAGACTGAAAAGATCCATAAATAATTTGTTGTTGCTTTCAAACACCACTCGCACATTGTGAACACGTGTGTGGATGCAGTCGGCCTTCTCGAAGAAAGAGTAAGCTAGGGAAAGCATTTCGACAAGCAAGACATTTAAGTTTATGGCCAAAAATAAGTCCATGAGCCTAGCCTCCTAAATGTTGTGGACAAGTGTGGTTTGGAATCCATTGTAGAGCCAACACTGGGTCTCTTCCACCTCCCCGTAATTGAAAAAGAGGTTGGTTTCATTGCGCATAGATGTGATCAAAGTTATCTCTTAGGATTTCCTTACCACTGAATTGGTTTGCAAAATAAAAGAAAAACATTAGTAAAAACAAATAAACATCACTTGAACATGTAACAGTGAATTCACAGTTTAGCATACTAGGTTTAAATGGCATGGAAAATTGTGGGAGATCCACCAATACATCTTCAATGGTGAGCGGCCTAAGGGATGCCCACTCCTTATCCAACCAACCAACTTCTTTACACTTCCCATAAAATTAGAAATACCAAGCCGGATAGGTTTTGAACTCATCTACAAATTGGCCTATTATGCCAGCGTGCACATTCCCAATAGAGGAAAACTCCCGCAAGGCCATCTGTGCCAACGCTAACACATATGTATCACCATGGAGAGCACTCTTGTCAATAAAAAACCTAGGAACAAAAAAAACTATATATATATACACTGTTAATACTTATGTCTAGTGTAGCATGGATTACACAATGTGATAAAATACCTTCATAGAACTCACCCGCTGACATAATAAATGGTTCCATGTGGGTTCTGAAAGTAGGTGCCCATGTGACGGGCAACAAATAATGTGTTGTATAAGTGATAGCACTTATACTCAGGCATCTCCCAGATCCAACTTAAGCATCTCAAGCCTTTTGGGTGCTGGTTGGAATCTTCTGCCTAATCGTCCCTGATTGACCCATTAGTTAAAAATTTTAGAATGCCCTGATTTTCCCCGGGCAATAGGGTTTCTGTGATTACAGTTGTTGTTTCTGCTGATAAGCGTGATCAAACAATCATACTAAAATGATAGAGGAGGAGCTGTAGGAAGTCATATGCACCCTCCCAGAACTAGACTACCTACCGCCTGACACATTCTTGGGGAGGAGGAACATTGGCCACCGGTTCACTAAGGTAGCACAAGACTCCCACAATCTCCAAGATAATCAGAATGGGCTTCAACATGATCTTACAAAATGAAACATCAAACGTTAGCACTATGCATGAGTGAAGTGTACACGTAGCATAGAGTAACCCTTTGATTACATATAGCGTAGCATGATACTTTCTTTGCATGTAGCATAGCATGATCTCCCAGTCACAAATCTCTCTCTAAAAAAAAGAATAAAAATCATAGGTGACATAGCAACATGATACTCGCAACGTAGCATAGTCATCAAGCCTTGCACAATGCAACAATACCTAGATGCAAACACATGACACATGATGTTGCAAAGGAACAAGAATAGATAGACATGTAACAACATAACAATGTAGTCAACATATTACCATGACGGGCATGGCAATGTAGAAAACTTAACAAAAAAAAATCCAGTAATGTAGCGGTGTTGCAGATTCAACAACGTAGCAATGTGAAAAACCTAAAAGATCTTATGACACATCAGCATAGTGTAATAAAAATATTACAAAATTTAGACAAGAAAGAATTCACTGTGCTATAGCTGTCTCAACCATACTCCTTCCATAAAAAATAACTTATGCTACACTATGTTAAACATGTGTCACGCTGTCAAATCTCACAGATAGCCAAACCCTCCTCAGGGTAGTACGCTACGCATGCGCTAAGCTGTCCAGAATCACCCAAATCCCTATGACAAGGTAATCAAAACAATGATGGTTGAGGTGATATTGCATGCAGCTGTAGCATAATGTCTATATAGCCACTAGAGCCAACCAGCAACAGCGATGACGTAGCAGCCTAAAAGGTAACCAAAATAGTGGAAAAATATGTGGATTTCATTACAATAACGATTACTGTAGTATGAAAAACAAGGATGGCATAAAAACTTAGTAAGCAGATGGAGCCTCCTCCTGCACTTCAACACGCACCTTGGATAGGTGCACCAAAGTGTCCTTTAGCTTGTCCACCTTAGCAAGTCCTTGGTGTTTGCATTTGCCTTTAGGTGCCATTCTCTCACTCGAAAATTCTCTATCAACTTCTATGCTACATTGCTTCACTTTCTCTCGGCATAACTACGCTATGCTCTGGATGTGGGCTCTCCACTCTAACAATGAAAATGACAAGTTTACTAGGGGTAAATCCCTATTTATAACCAATGCGATGAAAAGAACTTGCCATTTTCTCACCCCAAGTAATGTGGGATACCCTGTATAGCATAACACTACTGTGTGACAAACCCGCTATAGCGTAGCATCATTGTTTGTAGTATAATAGGTGGGTCCAACCAAAAATTTTGTCCCACCTTGAATTAGCAACCTACATTTACAAAACCTACTCACCACGGTCTACAAAGACCTTAAACTAGTGACCGTAGTTCTCAAACTCCACCCGTTAATAGTCTACTAAGACCTTAAACTCGCAACCTTGATTTACATTTTAATGTACACTGTAGCATGAGTACGATTTGCCATGACCTTAAACTGGCAACCTTAGTATCCATTTCGTATTTTAAACTAGATTTCATAATGTTACGGTCCACCATGACCTTAAACTGGCAAATTTAATGTCCCTTGCATGTTCAAACCCGTTCATTGTCCACCAAGACCCTAAATTAATATCTTGTGAACTTGGCCGAATAGTTGACAATTATTTCATGTTTCATTGTTGCTTTGCAAATGTTTATTACATGCTATTGCTACAAATAGGTAACACTTGACTTGGCTTTTTCTTATTGTGGTAGGTTGAACAAAATGGCCATGTAGCGTGATCTACATTCACTTTTAACCTTGATAGGTCCTCATGGAAAGCTTGCAAGACATCTAAACTTAGAGTTAATAGATTGGGAATCATCCACTGATAACATTGTACCATCCCTAGAAACATCCCTAGATTGGCCCGAACATTTGGTTCAAGCCTTAGACTTAGAGACCAGGGATGTAACCAAGGACCCTCTCACTGAAGCACCTGTAATGACATCTAGGGGGGAAATAAGGAGACTAAGACTTAGCTCCCTCCTAGATCAACAAATGCAAAAGGATGTATTTAAGGTTCTCCATGAAAACATTAAAGTTTTTGTGTGGTCCTATAATGACATGGTAGGCTTAGACCCATGGTTAATACAACATAACATTGTCTTGGACCCACGTATCAAACTGGTTAAACAAAAGGCTTGAAAAATTAAACTAGAAATCACATTAGCCATACATGATGAAATTACCAAGCTATATCAAGCAGGCTTCATCCACACAGTTGATTACTCAGAGTGGGTATTAAACATCATTGTAGTCTCTAAGAAAATGGGAGGTATTCAAATTTGTATAGACTTTTGGGATCTAAACAAAGCAACGATTAAAGATGATTTCCCACTACCAAGTATTGATCAACTAATCGACACTACGGATGGTCATGCATGCTTTATTATCATTTATGGATGGGTTCTTGGGTTACAATCAAATTCACATCAATCTAGAGCATCATTTGATGACTACTTTCATGACCCCTTGGGGAACCTTTTGTTACACTACGATTCCCTTTGGTCTCAAAAATTCCAGAGCAACGTATCAATGAGCCATGAAGTACATATTCAGCAACTACCTCTTAGAGAGACTAAATGATTACGTGGATGACATAGCAGTCAAGTCTAAGATAGCTATTAATCATCCCTCCAATCTATATGTATTTCTCAAGCATTTTCATAGGCACAACTTGCGTCTGAATCTAAAGAAATGTGTTTTCAGAGTTAAAACCGGATGCATGCTAGGGCTTGTAGTATCAGAAGTTGGAATAGGAGTGGACCCTGACAAAGTTAAGGCCATCGTTAATCTAGCACCCCCTACCAACCTTAAATAATTGCATGGGTTGCAAGGTAAAATATAGTTTATCAAAGTTTTATAGCAAAGTTGACCAACAAGTTACACCCCATGCAACACTTGTTAAAGAAAGGGGTTAACTTCAAGTGGACAACACAGTGTCAACAAGCCTTCAATGACTTAAAGAAAGAGCTTTTGCACCTTCGAATTGTTTACCCACCATGGAGGGATAAGCTTTTCTACATCTGACTTGCCACTTTGAACACGTCTATCGTAGCACTATTATGCCAGAAAAGAGAGGATCACTCTAAAATCCCATTTTATTACTTGAGCCATACATTGATAGCATACGAAGTGAAATACAACGAAGTAGAAAGGAATTGTCTCATCCTAGTGTTTGCACTAAAAAAGTGGAGACACTACCTATTCTATAGCTAGGTTAAAATTATATGCAAGAGCAACCTACTTCGGGCTATCATGAACAACTTATATGAAAGTAGCAAGATAGCCCAATGGAAAGATTTAATGGTGGAATTCAATTTACACTATGTAGCCCAATCATTGAAAAAAGGACAAGCGTTAACTATACAGCTCATAGCCTCACTAGTCGATGATTAGACGACCATAGAGCCAGAATTCCTTGATGAACATGTTAACAGCATCAACCTTGTGCCATTGAACTTCGAGGCCACTTTGCATTTCGATAGCACCTCAACCACGTGAGGTAGTAGTGCTGCTGCCTTCATTACATTCCCCTCAGGGGACATTCAAATTTTTTCTTACTATTCTACGTTCCTTTGTACAAATAATGTAGCTGAGTATGAATCACTCCTTAGGGACCTTTTAGCCGCCCAGCAATTAAATATCCAACATTTGGTAGTCCGAGGTGATTCCCAACTCATCATCGACCAGATCACTAAAGTCTATGCCTGTAAATATTCACACTTATAGCCTTATTGTGATTTGGCCAAAAATTTGTTGAAATAGTTCACAATGATAGATATCCAACATGTGCCACACAACAAGAGCACTATAGCAGATGCCTTAGCCACGCTAGCATTAAACGTGCCACCACACCTATTTGCAACTTTACCTACTTCAATAATAGAATGCATAGATCCTATCACTCAAGCAGTACATGTCACCTCTGTAAGCGTTGCTAATGCTCAAGAGTGGTACACTAATGTTAAAGCCTACCTTCAACCTGGTGAACCCTCACACAGCTTGACATCCACCTAAAAGGATGCAATCCAAAAGTGAGCACGGCAGTATGTCCTCGTATGAGGTAATACCTTATGTAAACATTCCTTTGATGGGATATTGTTAACTTGTGTTGGTGGGGAAGAGGCACACAAAATTGTTAATGAAGTTCATGAAGGACTATGTGGAGGACACATAGCTCCCAGGGCCATGGCAGCTAAAATCAGATGCCTAGGGTATTATTGGCCTTGCATGGAATGATATTTCTTTGCTAAAGTCAGGATGTGTGATACATGCCAATGTCATGCAAATCTTATACACGTTTCACCTACTGAGTTATATCCTACAAAAATCACATGGTCATTCCAATGATGGGGACTAGATATCATAGGACCCATAACACCTAAGTCTTCTGCAGGACATAGTTTCATCATCACTGCCATCGAGTACTTTACAAAGTGGGTAGAGGCTATCCCCTATAGTGATCGAAAATGTTAGTGGCTAGAAAACACTAAGGGGTTGTCAACCGTTATCAGTTTTAACCCCGTTTCCGGGGAAGGGCCATGCTAGATGGGACAGAAAAGGGGTGCCCTAAATAGTCTAGTTGATCAGACAAGGACTTAGTCAGTGTTAATATAACCTTTTACAACATGTGATTTGAAAATGATACTAATAGCATGAAGTAATGCTTAAATATAAAAGAGATAGAAAATAGTGTAAAATGTAATGGTAAACAAGAGATAATGTAAAATGCAGTTAGAAAAATGCACCACTTCAAAGCTATGACCTTGCTTTATCAAGATGGATACAATCGGTTGCACAACGTTGATAAGTGCAAAGATCTCAAGAGTAACCAAGATTTGTAAAGAAGGATGGTTGTGTGCTTGAACGCGGGCTTAGTCATCAACAATGTGAAGTGCTAGCAAGGTGGTAGAAAAGAACAGAATAGGATACCAACTAAAAAAGCTAACTTTTTACAATGTTAAAATAGTAAGATTACATTGCTCAAGGTTACAATGCTAAATTTTTTCTTGTTAGCCAACCAAATTATTAGTCAATCAGATTGCCAAGAAAAGCTGAAAAGTCAAGGCGACGAGAGAGAATAGCTGAGAAAGCTAAAAAAAGTTTGAGCTAGAGTTTAAGCATCGCTCATTGGGGTATTTATAGGACCAAGGGCACACGAAAGATGTAGTTTGAAAACCACGTGCCCTGGGCTTGCGTGGACCTGTCTATGCTGCACGTACCTATGTGACCATTGGGAGAGCTTTCCATGCCATAATTACAAGCCTGCTGCATCGTAATTATGCTATCAGAGCAACAGTGTAATTAGGTAAAGTGCATTGATGTTGCGTAATTGCTCGCCACATTTTGCTATGCTTTGTAGTGTAGCATGTTTGGCGTGGCGTAGCATCTTATTATGCTGTGCTACACTATGCAGCATAGCGTAGCATGGTGTAGCAGCCAGTTTGAAGTAAGAAACTTGTATTGTGTCCTGCTACATGCATTGGAAATCCTTGAAGCGCACTGATTGTTTGTCACATTTTTTCCATGGTATGCTATGCTACGTAGCGTATCATAGTGTAGCAACTGGCCTTAGTCACAAAAAACATTGCCAATCTGCAAACTTTGCCTTTTGCACTGTGAAACTTGCAAACTTGCTAATCTTGCCCTTCAAGTTGCCTTCTATCACTTTCACAGAATTGCTACCCCTCACTGCGCCATGTAGCTTAGCATAGTGTAGCAACAAACATGACTTGATTTTGCCAAGTTTGCCACTTTTTGACAGAAGGAGACATTGTCGAAGGACTTGAAGTCAGACGAGGGGACTGGTCATCCAGCTTTTTCTACGCTATGCTACGCTGCGTAGCATAGCATAGTGTAGCACTGTGCTTCTACAAACATCTTCTGAAGTTTGCTATGCTACATGGTGTAGCATAGCAAAACTCTTTGACTTAGAAAAATTGCTGAAGCAGATAATCTAAACATCAGAGCATCCATCTCCTGAAGAACTTCCATAATGCTACATGAATTGCAAAGACTTGGTGAAGCAAGCATGCCTTCAAATTTTGGGGTATTTCATCCTCCTTAGGAAAACTACATCCTAATAGGCTTGCCACTTTATCTTAGAAAACATAGTAATAAGGTTTGGTATTCCCATGACTATTGTGACAAACAATGGGCCACAGTTTAGTAGCACAAAAACCAAAACCTTTTGTAGAAAACCTTTTCTGCTATGACTATAAATTGGCATAGATTGTTTGCTATGACTATAAACTAGCACAGATAGTTTGCTATGACTATAAACTGGCACAGACCATCTACTATGATGTAAAATTGACATAGAAGGTCCACTATGACCTTAAATTGGCTCATCCACCATCCGCTATGACAATAAACTAGCATAGCAGTCTACTACGACCCTTGGCATCGTATTGATCCACCAAAGATGTCTTCTGACACCTTACTGACCTTCTGGAGCTATTGCTATCATAGCCCGTCAGCTTGGCAGTAGCTTTCATTGTCAGCACTTGCTGCTGGAGTCCCAACATTATTGTTGCCCAACCACAAAGTTGCTACCATCTAGCCCCCATCATCATCCAAGCTTAAAAGACATTCAGCTGTTAGGCCTCTTTGCTTACAACTGAAATGCATGATGTTTGCCTTGGGTAAGGACTCCTAAGAACTTACATCATGACAACTCCTCGCCTTCTCAGTGCCAACCTCTTCAATCTGCTACTACCAGAACCGCTACTGGCCTTCCTACTTTAGACATCGCATGCCTCAGCAACAATGTATGCCACTTCAATAGTGTCTAAAACAAGTAGTCCTAACTGCATTTTATGGTTACATTTCTTTGGTTTTCTTTATATTGCGCTTGTAGGATACGGGCTGAGATTGCCTTAGTTAAGGATGTGTTTCATGAGAAGGATAGGACACTCCATCGTTTTGAGGTGATCGCTCTGAATAGCTTAGCTACTTGGGAGTGCACATCCTACCCTTCCTCTTAACCTTCATCACAGCATTTCTTACACCCACAGTTTCCCTTTTCACATCTCTTTTACAAGCTTTCTTGATGCATGTAAACCCTTCCCATATGCTTAGCCACAAAGTCCATGATGCATGTAACATAGCTCGCCACATGAGAAACATCTGTAGGCAGGTCAAAGCCCCACATGGATGTAACACAACTCATCTTGGGGAGGAGATACCTGCGCTAAAACAACAAGGTTTCTTGCAAGTGAACATGGCTAAATAGCAAAATAAAAGCACAAAAGCGTAAAAGAGTAAGAAAAAAATCTTAAAAAAAGAGTGTGTGCCCAAAACAATGGCACACCAGCTGTTTCATAATGATCATCTCTAAGCGTTTCAATGAGAGGTAAGAAGCCAGCAAAAGAAAGATGCCCATGTGCACTGACTCCCTCACAAGCACTCCGATGAGGGACCACATTATGTCTCATCTTTTCTTTTCCTGAACTTGTCCCCTCAAATCCACCCTTTTCGTTCTTTTTCTTGCACAACTATCATGATACTCCCAAGCATAGCAAAGAAACATTTGAGCAACCACTGGAGCGAAATGTTGATGTCTTGTCCTTCATTGTGTTTCGTATTCTTTGTCAATGTCTATCGGGTGGATCCTCTAAATGTCAACAAAGAGGGACTAGTGAAACCCCATAAAATTTTAGGACCCTCATGCTTTAGTAGAGTTTTTGGAATTTGGGCAAGGACTTCCATAAGTGCAACATCATGATGGTTCGGCAGGAAAGTGTAGGCATTGAGGATAGACTATCTAGTCTGGAAATTTTTGTATCTCCAAGGCTGATAGGCCTGCCGGACTCTCTAGCCTGCCCAACTGGACAATTGACTTGGTTGAAAATCTACCCAGAGACCATGTTAGGAGTTGTCAAAAATGTTCGAGATGAGAAAAATAGTTTGACAAGTTTTCTAGTGAAGAAGTCTGCTACGCTATGCTACGTTGTGTAGCATAGCAAGCCTTGAAAGATAACCACTCAAGCATTCAAATGTGAATTGACAAAATGATTATAAGACAAGTCAGGATTCAGGTGTTACACTATGCTACTCTATGTAGAGTAGTATAGTGTGGTAAAGGTAGAGTAGGAAGGCCCATATTGCTAAGTGATTCCAACAAGAAGATTGCACTTTAGCAAGACTTTGGCCTCTAAAATTGGTTGCCCCACTTAGACCACAGGCCTCAAGCAAAGATTCTTAGTAGAAAATGGTAAATTGAACAAGGAAGAATGATACACTAGCTACTACATTATGCTATACTACATAGCATAGCACAACATAGTAATAATGCAAAAACAATAGAAGTGTTCCAAACATGAGTTTAGCATGTCCAAGGGCTTCTCGGCATGAAGGAAAAAAGTTGTAGTTGTTTGCTTGACCAAACCTCAGAAAAATGCTCTTCAGCTCCTACGCAAATTTTTGTCAAGACCAGTAGCTACGCTGCATAGCAAATAGCTACTTACACTACACCAATGTTCTCAATAGCATGAGTAGTGCAACATTGGCACGAAAGTATCAAGACATCTTCGGGTAGCTCTAGAACTTGTTGGCAACAATCTTTCTCACTCTGGCATCTCCTTGGAGAAATTAACAATTTTACTCCATTTTGCATACCCCTGATCAACTCCCAAAAAATTGTTCCTATGCTTGAACTTGCTTATAAGAGTAAGAAAGACATAGTCCTAGAGCATAGGCTCCATTTTTCTTACATTATTAGTACACTGAATTTTGGCATATGCAGTTTCGATGATATGGTCACAGTGTAACAAAGTTCACATCTAGCATCGCATACCTACATGGTACAGGCATGTTAGCACATTGTAGGGCCCAGGATACATGGCATCCAGACCACATTTCTCTCCTGCTCCTGGCCATATAAATACCTTGGCAAACAATGCTCGGGGGTTGGCTTTATGGGGTAGTTGGCTTTTGAGTTGGTTTTCAGAGAGCATAGTTGGCATTGTTGAGCATTCTAGTTACCTTTGAGTTCTCTGGTTGGCTCCAAATATCCCTTGATGAGTTGAGCATTTTGGCATTCTAGCGAACATAGTAGTAAGGAAAAGACCTATGACTATATTGTCCGGTGTAAGCAGTGTCTCTCTAGTGTTGCATAACCTATTGTATACCTTTCAGCAAGGAAAAGGATCAAATCCATGACCTTTGGGGTAGCGCACTCTCTCACCCAAATCTATTTTTCTATTTTCTTACTGTCATCATTATTTTGCATTATTTTCACTACTTTACATTTGTTAATTTTTGATTTACTTTGTGTGTCTTACTTCCGAAACAAACGTTTATGAAAGGTTAAGATACACTGATTAAGTCCTTGTCTGATCAACTAGACATTTCAGGGTGCCCCAGTTTTTTTTCTCTCTAGCATGGCCCTCACAAGGATCCAGGGTTAAACTATTTACCTGGAAACCTCTCGGTGTTCCAGCCACCGACATTTTCGATCGCTACTATTTTTGGTACTAGAAGGAGGGCCTTTTTGATGCCCTTTCTATGTCCTATGGGTAGTCTTGCATGCTCCCTATACCCTATCATTCACTAGCATAAACGTGACACCCTTTTCTAGTTGTTTACACATCATGTGATGCAGACTAGTCATGATGACTCTTCCTTTGGAACCTTGTAGGATGAAAAGCCTCTGATCGCCTATTGATTTCTATGTTCCTCATTTGTGACTTCCCCTTTTATCACGTAAAATGATTCCAGCAACAACCATTATTTTCACCCTAAGCATTGAGGCTCCCTTCTTGGCTCAAAGCACCATAGGTGCTGAGCAGCCATCTAGCCCAGTGCTAGCACCACACTAGTCTCCTAGGATCTAACATCTGTTACTTGAGTTCTTATCATAAGATGCAGAGCGTTTCGACTTCCTCTATGAAAAGATCTAGGCAAATCTACCCTTGGATCACCAAGAATTTGAGGACAAATGCAACTTTGAGTTCCTACACCAGAATGCAAGAGAATTATCCCTACCCCTGACGTTACCATCCCCTTGACGGAAATGTATCGATGGATCTTTGAATAGTTAGTGTAAGTCAATAAGTCTAGGGAGTGAGATACAGTGTCTCATTACGATGAGGAATTCCAGGATGGACAAGAAGACTTGGACTCCCAATCCGAGGGTGGTGGCTAGACTTATCCTATGACCATCCCTCCCACCATGGTCTTCAGGTCAAACTCTCTTTTTGTGTTATTACCATAACTCAGCTGCAATCTACATTTTCATCAGCCATGGATAGCCATTCTACACCCTCAACATACCAACATGCTCCTCCCTTAGTTTCATTCCCAGGCACTCTCCCTCCTCATTCTATCTCATCCTAGTACCAAGTGTCGATCATAGCTATGTTGCCCTATGTGCACACCATGTCTACTTCATAGTTGCATGGAGTGTCCACTCCTATTCCATCATCTACACCTATTCCACCATCAGCAGCAGGCCCTACCCTAACCGCATGATGGACCCTAGCCACTTTGATTCCTATTTTGCAACCCTCCCAGATGCCACATTACCCTTACCACCAAACATACCAAGTACCGCAAGTGTCACAACCAAGTACCAGACTGTGGCCCATCCCATCACTCATGCAAATGACTAATCCTACAACACCACCCACTGGATGATAAACCTCACAGGTAAGACCCTTCATAGGGTTAGCCCTAACAACACCCCCTATGAACCAGGCTGCTATCCTTACTATGCCACTAACAATGGTTGCCCCTGCAACCCCACAACCATCTATGTTGTCTCCAAGTATGGATCAAGCGTTCCAACTTATCCAAACCCTCACTAAAGCGATTAAATGTCTCAAAGCTACTGGTTCTAACACAGTGCTAGTCATGGATTTCTACTATGATGACCTTATCAACCTGGTCATTCCTATGCTCACATTACCCCCTAGGATGCCACTCCCCCACTTCTCAAAATACAATGGGGAGGGTGATCCTAACGTGCATTTATTCACATTTAGATCTTGTAGCGACTGAAAACGTCAATCGTTGGAAAACACCAAGAGGTCATTAGTCATTGACAATCTTAACCCCATTTCCACTAGAGGGATGTGCTAGATGGGATGGAAATGGGGCACCCTAAATGGTTTGGTTGATTAGACAGGGACTTAGTCAATGTTAATATAACCTTTTGTAACTAGAAAATTTGAAAATGAGACTGATAGCACGAAGTAATGCTTAAATGTAAAAGGGATGGAAAATAGTGTAAAATGCAATAATAAGTAGGAGACAATGTAAAATGTAGTTAGAAAAATGCACCGCTTCGAAGCTACAACTTCGCTCTGTCAATATGGATACAATTAGTTGCATAGTGTTGAGAAGTGTAAAGATCCCAAGAGTAACCAAGACATGTAGAGCAAGATAGCTGTGTGCTTGAACATGAACTCAGGCATTAACAATGCGAAGTGCTACCAAGGTGGTAGAGAAGAGAAAAACAAAATTTCAACTGAGAGTGGTAATTGTTTACAATGTTAAATAGAAAGCTTACAATGCTCAAGGTTATAGTGCTAATTTTTTTCTTCTCAGCCAACAAAATTGTTAGCCGACCAGATTTTTCCAAAAAATCAGACCAAGGCTTTTTGAGCATTGCACATTGGGGTATTCATAGGACCAAGGGCATGCGAAAGATGTGGTTTGGATGCCATGTGCCCTAGGCTCATGCTGACCTATCTATGCTACACATGACTGCATGACTGTTGGGTGAGTCTGCCATGTCGTAATTACAAGCCTGCCACGTTGTAATTGCATTGTCAGAGCAACGATGTGATTAGGTGGAGTGCATTGATGTAGTGTAACTACCTACCACTCTTTGCTATGCTTTGTAGTGTATCATGTTTGGTGTAGCATAGTATCATATCATGATGTGCTACACTACGCAGCATAGTGTAGCATAACTGCCGACTTGAAGCAAAAATTTGCGTTGTGTCCTACTACATGTGTTGGAAAATTTTCAAGTGCCCCAACTGTTTATTACATATTTGATACGCTATGCTACACTACATGACGTATCATAGCATAGCAGATATCCTTAGTCACAAAAAATGTCTCCAAGCTGCAAACTTTGCCTTGTGCACTGCAAAGCTTGCGAACTTGCTGATCCTACACTTTGAGATGCCTTCTGTCACTTTCACATAATTTCTATACCTTGTTGTGCCATGTAGTTGAGCATAGCGTAGTAGCCAACATGGCTTGCTTCTTGCCAAGTTCACCACTTTCTGATGGAAGGAGACATTGCTGAAGGACTTGAAGGTAGGCGAGAGGACTAACTATCTAGTTTTTTTATACACTATGCTATGCTGCATGGCATACCATAGGGTAGCACTATGCTTCTACAAACATCTTTTAAATTTTTCTATGCCACATAGCGTACCGTAGAAAAACTCCTTGACTTAGAAAACTTTCTAAAGTGTTTTGCACGTTCTGAGCACCACCAACAATTCCATGCACCACTCCTAAGTGCACTATCGACTGGATGAACTACTTAGGTGGGAAGGCTGGGGAATCTGTTTAGCCTGTTGACACCTAGGGTAGAAAACCTACCAAACTAGATAGCATAAACATCAGAGCATCCATCTCCTGAAGAACTACCATAACACTAGGTGAATTCCAAAGACTTGGTGAAGCAAGCATGCCTTTGAATTTTGGGGTCTTTCATTGGCCCCTCTTTATCAACGTTTGGAGGATGGGCTCGAGAGATGTTGACAAAGAATATGAAACACCACGGAAGACACGATGCTAACGTTGCTTCTCAGTGATCATCAAGACATCACTTGGCTACGCTTGAGAGTGTTGCATTGGTTTTTTATAGGGGAAAAGGGTGAAGCAGGGAGGAAGGAGGTTTAGGAAAAAGGGTAAAGATGAGGCTTAGCAGAGTCCCTTTTCAGAGTGCTCATGAGGGAGTTGTTCACATTTTCATCTTTACTTTTTCTAACCTTCAACCTCTTATAGGATAGGTGTTTCTTTCCCAGGATGAGTTTTGTTACATTCGTTTGGGGTTTTGAATTGCCTACAGATGCTTCCCATGTGGTGAGCTGTGTTATGCACGTCATGGAATTTGCACTCTGAAGTAGCCGAGCCAGTCGAGGCACTCGCTTCGCGAAGCTGTAGCATTTGCTGCTAGTTCAGCTATGTGATTAGCTACCAAATAGCTAAATGTTGTGTGAGCCCAGGCATCGTCAGGGAGCTGGAGGATAAGAATATTGTGGCTGGGCCACAATACTGTCGAAACTCCAGTAGTAGGCACTAACCAAGGAACCATCGTCAGGGCAGTGGGCCATGATGATGGTAGGTCTGGAGGGCTAGTACGATGTCATAAAATATCTCCAGAGGGTTAGCACAATGCCAAGGGTGGTAGCATCACATACATTCTAGATCGCATTCTCATTGCATCGTGAACTACGTTTTGGAGCTACAATGTCCCACACCCACAATAGCACTATGCATACTCGTTCGATGTGTACTTATCGTAGATGCACACCAGGGACATGACGCAAACCCATTTTAAGGTCCTAGTAGATTATGTGCTGGGTTAGGATCCCAATAGACCATTGTGCCTATTTAAGGTCCCAGTAGACCGTACATGCTAGTTTAACATCATAGCGAACGTGTCGTGCCAGTTTATAGTCATAGAAAACTAGTTGTGCCAGTTTTACATTGTAGTGGATGGTCGCCGCCAGTTTAATGTCATGGTAGATGCTACTTTTTGTCACCAGTTTAATGTTGTAGCAGACACTACTTCTTGCTTCTAGTTTAACATCGTAGTAGATGCTGCTTGTTTCCGCCATTTTAACATTGTAGAGGATGCTCCTTGTTGCCACCAGTTTAGCATCATAGCGGATGCTTCTTGTTGCCACTAGTTTAACATCATAGCAGATGCTGCTTGTTGCATTCATGCTTTAGATGTAATACGACTTGAGGTACGAGTGATTCACCGAGTTAGCAAACATGTTACCCTCCATGTTCGCCAGCTTGAAGGCTTCATTCCCAAAGGCTTTAGTGACCATGTATGGACCTTCCAGTTGGCTGAGAATTTTCTCACATGCTCACAGATAGCTTTGAGGATGAGGTCTCCCTTCTGTACTGGCCGTTGCTGCAAGTCTGCATGGTGCTTTTATTGTTGCTTGTTCTGGTAGCGCTCTATGTGGCTCAACGTCTCCATGTGCTCCTCCTCTATTAAGTCGAGATCGATGATCCGTGACGCGTTGTTCTGGGCTTTGCTCATGACATTTAAGAGGATCATCCAGAGTGATGGTACTTGCAACTCAAGAGGAAACATAGCTTTAGATTCATAAACAAGACTACAAGGGATATTATTCATCATGGTCTTGCATGTCATTCTATAGGCCCATAGAATGTAGAGGATTTACTCGTGCCACCACCTCTTGCTACTACCAAGCATCCTCTTCAGCAAGTTGATGATGGACTTATTTGTAGCCTCCACCTGTCCATTCACCTGCAAGTAATATAGGGAGGAGAATGATTTCCTGATGCCTAGATTGCTGTAGAAGGTTTAGGTTTCTATACTATTGAATTGTGGCCCATTTTCAATTACAATAGTCATTAGAAGCCCAAACCTTGTTGTGATGTTGTCCAAGATGAAGTGGCAGATCTACTGAGATGTCGTCTTCCTCAAGAGGATAGCTTCCACCCACTTAGTAAAATACTCAGTGGTAGTGATAATGAAGCTATGTCTTGTGGAGGAATTAGGTGTGATAGGTTCTATGAGGTCTAGTCCCCATAATTGGAAAGGCCATGTGATTTGCATTAGGTGCAGCTCCATAGGTGAAAAGTGTATGAGATTTGTGTATCTCTGGCACATGTCCCATGTCTTGACTTTTGACAAGTAGTCACGCTCCATATGGGGCTAGTAGTACCCTAGGCATATGATTTTTTCAGCCATATCCCTAGGTGCTATGTGTCCACCACATAGCCCCTCATGCACTTCATTAACTACCTTCTGCGCCTACTCCCCACCCATGCATGCTAGCAATATCCTATCATAGGAGCATCTGCACAGGGTGTCATTTCCCATGAGTGTATATTGTTGGGCACGCTTATGGATTGCATCTCTCTGGGTAGATGTCAGTCTGCTTGGGGGTTTGCCATGTTGTAGGTAGCCTTTAATGTTAGTGTACCACTCTTGGGTATCTGTAGCACTAATAGATCCCACATGTCCTATTTGAGTGATAGGCTCAGTACATTCAACAATCGAAGTTGCAAAATTTACAAACAAGTGTGGTGGGATATTTAGTGCTAGGGTGGCTAAGGCATCTACTATGGTATTCTCATTACATGGCACGTGTTCCACATCTGTGGTTGCAAATTACTTAAGCAAGCTTTTTGTAGATCATAGTAGGGTTGTAAGTGCATAGCTTTACAAGCATAGACCTCGGTGATTTGATTCACAACTAGTTGTGAATCACCGTGGATTGTCAAGTGTTGTATGCATAGTGTTTTGGTAGCTAAGAGGCTATTCTTGCTATGCTATTGCTTCGACATTCTTTGCTACTCTATGTATAGGAAGAGGGTTATGTTACACTATATGCTAAAATGCTAGATTTTGTTATGCTACGTGTGTGTTGCACTTGGATGTGATGTTAACGTCTATTGTTGTACTATGCAGGATAGCACTCAGGCCAATTCTAGTTGTCCTGGACATTGTAGGGGTCCTGTGCTGTGTGAACAAACCCATGGCCCATGTTCCCCCTCCTCATACTCATGTGGGAGATTGAGTGGTCTGGTTTACGCAAGGAGCATAGAAGTTCCTACAATTCCTCCTCCAACACTTCAGTGTGATCGTTTGGTCACACTTAGAGGAGGAGGTGGTGGCCATCATACTAGAAACCTTATTGCTTGGGGCAACCTAGGGCATTCTGAGGTACCTTAGAGATGGGACACTTGGTAGCGGGCAAGGGGAGGGATCTGAACTATGCCCCCAAGGTTTGAGACGTTTGGCTTGGATCTGGGAGATGCCCAAGTACAGCTGCTACCATCTTTACAATACATTTTTTATTGCACGTCATATGGGAACATGCTTTCAAAACCCACTAGGAACCATCTACTATGCCGGCGAGTGAGTTCTATAGTGCCATTTCTATTATACAATGCTATAGTCACTATGCTCGGTCAGATGTTGATGACGTGTTTTTGTTACCAGGTTTTTAATCAATGACGAGGACCTTCATGATGATACGGATGCCTTGACCATAGCAGAGATGGCCTTGCAGGAATTCTATTTTACTGAGAACATCTGTGTAGGTGTTCTATGTCATTACGGGGGTGAGTACCCCACCTATCCAAGCCGATATCCCATCCTCTACAATATATGTAAGGAGTCTGATTAGTTGGATGAGGGATCGGCACCTTTCAGACTTGTCCCCATGGAAGAAGTTTTGGTCACCCTTCCACAATTCCCATTGCCATGTAAACCTCGTAAGCTAAGCGGTAGGTGCGACACGTTGAGGTGTCTTTGCTATTTTTTATATGTAAACTGTTTCTATGCAAACTATTGCAGGGACAAAAAAGTCCCAGGAGGTGACGGTGGTAATCGTTGAGAAGTAGGAGGCGAACATCTACTTCAAATACAAAGAAGTAGCTATGAGCTAGCATTGGATATATAGCAAAGCTTCAGATTCCTTGGTCGGGAACCTCTGAAGTGCTGGGTTGCTATATTTGTTCCTGACTCTAAACCCAAACATTCCTGCCATTGAGATGCTCTCCCTGGTGGACTCCTTTTTTGATAAGGTGGACTGCTTCCGCACACGCATTCATGCTATGTGGATGGTTATTAACATCAATGACCAACTTTTTGCAGACCTGTTCGGTGTCCCTATCGATGGAATCCTTATAGGGTTGAAGTTCAAGAAGGAGTTAACTCTTCAGAATGATGACATCATGGAGTGGATAGGGATCCCTAAAGAGCAAAGGGGGATCCCTATGGAGAAGGCCAAGGTAGCACTTGCTAGAGAAGTTTACCCTATCTTCCGTTCTCATGGCTTCACCCAGATACTTTCCCAAAGGAAGTTCCTTGGGGTTGAGTAGGCCTAGGTAATGCACGAGGTTATGGAAGAGAGGGCTTGCTAGAACTGGGCTAGGTTTCTATGTGTAGGCCTGTAGGCTAAAATCGTGGGGCTCCATAAGAGACAAGAGTCATGTTCCAACATTCATTATGCGAAGTGCTAGCAAGGTGGTAGAAAAGAAAAGAAAAGGATACCAACTAAAAGAGCTAAATTTTTACAATGTTAAAATAGTAAGCTTACATTGCTCAAGGTTACAGTGCTAACTTTTTTCTTGTTAGCCAACCAAATTATTAGTTGATCAGATTGCCATGAAAAGCTGAAAAAGTTGAAAAGTTAAGGCCACGAGAGAGAATAGCTAAGAAAGCTAAAAAATGTCTGAGCTAGAGTTTAAGCATCACTCATTGGGGTATTTATAGGACCAAGGGCACGCAAAAGATGTAGTTTGAAAGCCACGTGCCCTAGGCTTGCGTTGACTTGTCTGTGCTGCACGTACCTATGTGACCATTGGGAGAGCTTTCCATGCCATAATTACAAGCCTGATGCATCGTAATTATGTTGTTAGAGCAACAGTGCAATTAGGTGAAGTGCATTGATGTTGCATAATTGCTTGCCACATTTTTCTATGCTTTGTAGTGTAGCATGTTTGGCATGGCGTAGCATCTTATTATGCTGTGCTACACTACACAGCATAGCGTAGCATAGTGTAGTACCAGTTTGAAGCAAGAAACTTGCATTGTGTCCTGCTACATGCATTGGAAACCCTTGAAGCACATTGACTGTTTGTCACATTTTTTCCATGGTATGCTATGCTACGTAGCGTATCACAGCGTAGCAACTGGTCTTAGTCGCAAAAAACATTGTCAATCTGCAAACTTTGCCTTTTGCACTACGAAACTTGCAAACTTGCTAATCTTGCCCTTCAAGTTGCCTTCTATCACTTTCGTAGAATTGCTACCCCTCGCTGCGCCATGTAGATTAGCATAGTGTAGCAACAAACATGACTTGATTTTGCCAAGTTTGCCACTTTTTCACAGAAGGAGACATTGTCGAAGGACTTGAAGTCAGACGAGGGGATTGATCATTCAGCTTTTGCTACGCTATGCTACGCTGCGTAGCATAGCATAGTGTAGCACTATGCTTCTACAAACGTCTTCTGAAGTTTGCTATGCTACATGGTGTAGCGTAGCAAAACTCTTTGACTTAGAAAAATTGCTGACGCAGATAATCTGAACATCAGAGCATCCATCTCCTGAAGAACTTCCATAATGCTACATGAATTGCAAAGACTTGGTGAAGCAAGCATGCCTTCAAATTCTGGGATGTTTCATCCTCCTTAGGAAAACTACATCCTAATAGGTTTGCCACTTTATCTTAGAAAACATAGTAATAAGGTTTGGTATTCCGATGACTATTGTGACAGACAATGGGCCCCAGTTTAGTAGCACAAAAACCAAAACCTTTTGTAGAGAACTTGGCATCAAGCAATTATTTTTATTGCCATACTACCCACAAGAAAATGGTTAGGCAGAGGCCACAAACAAGGCCATCATCAACTTGCTTAAAAGGATGCTTAGCAATAGCAAGAGGCAATGGCATAGCAAATCGTGTACATGCTATGGGCCTACTATAAAATGTGCAAAATGGCTATAGGTAAGACTCCTTATAGTCTAGTTTACAAATCTTAAGAAGTGTTACCTCTTAAATTTTAGGTATCATCACTTTGGATGATCCTTTCAAGCATCGTGAATGAAGCTCATAACAACGAGTCAAGAATCATTAACCTTGGCTCTCTAGAGGAAGAGTGTGCACAAACACTGGGTTGCATCGAATGGTATCAAAAAAATAGTGACAAAAGCATCATTTCAACCTACATCGACAGCGAATCAAAACAGGGGACCTAGTTCTCAAAGCTATCGATGAACATGCAAACAAGTTTTCAGCAAACTAGGAAGGTCCATTCATAGTCACAAAAGCCTATGAGAATGGAGCCTTCAAATTGGTAGACATGGATGGCAGGGAGTTTGCAAATCTAGTGAACCACTTGTACCTTAAGCCATACTACATCTGATGCAAAAGTAAAATAAGCATCCATAGTTCGCTATGATTATAAACTGGCATAGATTTTCCGCTATGACTATAAACTGGCATAGATTGTCTGCTATGACTATAAACTAGCACAGATACTTTGCTATGACTATAAACTGGCACAAACCATCTGCTATGATGTAAAATTGACATAGAAGGTCCACTATGACCTTAAATTGGCCCATCCACCATCCGCTACGATGATAAACTAGCACAGTAGTCTGCTAGGACCTTAAACTAGCACAGCAGTTTGCTAGGACCTTAAATTTAACACACAGACCTTAAATTTAACACACAACGGTCTACTAGGTACTTAAACTAGGAAAAAGGTCTTCTAGGATATTAAATTAGCACATCATGATCTGCTGGTACTTTAACCAGTACATCTGATAGTCTACCAAGATCTTAAACTAGGTTCGTGGTACAACGCTCTCAACCCACATCCACAATCCCATAAACAAGCGAGCGTGCATAGTGCCAACATGGAGTGGGATGTTGTAGTTCTAGAATGCAGTTCACAATGATAAGAGAACATCCTCTAGAACATATGGAATGCCACTTCCCCTAGAATTTTATTGATCCTCCAAATATGTCTTCTGAAATCTTATTGACCTTCTGGAGCTATTGCTACCATAGCCCATCACCTTGGTAGTAGCTTCCATTGTCAGCACTTGCTGCTGGAGTCCCAACACTATTGTTGCCCAACCACAAAGTTGCTACCATCCAGCCCCCACCATCATCCAAGCTTAAAAGACATTCAACTATTAGGCCTCTTTGCTTACAACTGAAATGCATGATGTTTGCCTTGGTTAAGGACTCCTGAGCACTTGCATCATCACAACTCCTAGCCTCCTCAGTGCCAACCTCTTCAATCTGCTACTACCAGAACCGCTGCTGGCCTTCCTGCTTTAGACATTGCATGCCTCAGCAAAAATGTATGTCACTTCAATAGTATCTAAAACAAGTAGTCTTAACTACATTTCATGGTTACATTTCCATGGTTTTCTTTCTATTGCGCTTGTAGGATACGGGCCGAGATGGCCTCAGTTAATGATTTGTTTTGTAAGGAGGACAGGACACTCCATAATTTTGAGGTGATCGCTCTGAATAGCCTAGCTACTTGGGAGTGCACATCCTACCCTTCCTCTTAACCTTCATCACAGCATTTCTTACACCCATAGTTTCCCTTTTCACATCTCTTTTACAAGCTTTCTTGATGCATGTAAACCCTTCTCATATGCTTAACTGCAAAGTCCATGATGCGTGTAACATAGCTCGCCACATGAGAAGCATCTATGGGGAGGTCAAAGCCCCCATGGATGTAACACAACTCATCTTGGGGAGGAGACACTTGTGCTAAAACAACAAGTTTTCTTGCAAGTGAACATGGCTAAACAGCAAAATAAAAGCACAAAAGTGTAAAACAGTAAAAAAAATCTTAAGAAAAGAGTGTGTGCCCAAAACAAATTGCACACCAGCTATTTCATAATGATCATCTCTAAGCGTTTCAATAAGAGGTAAGAAGCCAGCAAAAGAAAGATGGCCATGCGCACTGACTCCCTCACAAGCACTGTGATGAGGGACCACATTATGTTTCATCTTTTCTTTTCCTAAGCTTGTCCCCTCGAATCCACCCTTTTCCTTCTTTTTCTTGCACAACTATCATGATACTCCCAAGCATAGCAAAGAAAAATCTGAGTGACCACTGGAGAGAAATGTTGATGTCTTGTCCTTCATTGTGTTTCATATTCTTTGTCAATGTCTATCGGGTAGATCCTCCAAATGCCAACAAAGAGGGACTAGTGAAAAACCATAAAATTTTAGGACCCTCATGCTTTAGTAGAGTCCTTGGAATTTGGGCAAGGACTTCCACAAGTGCAACATCATGATGGTTCGGAAAGAAAGTGTAGGCACTGAGGATAGACTGTCTAGTCTGGAAATTTTTGTATCTCCAAGGCTGACAGGCCCGTCGGACTCTCTAGCCTACCCAACTGGACAATTTACTTGGTTGACAATCTACCCAGAGACCATGTTAGGAGTTGTCAAAAATGTTCAAGATGAGAAAAATAGTTTGACAAGTTTTCTAGTGAAGAAGTCTGCTATGCTACGCTATGTTGTGTAGCATAGCAAGCCTTGAAAGATAACCACTCAAGCATCCAAATGTGAATTAACAAAATGATTGCAAGACAAGTCAGGATTCAGCCAACACAAGGTGATACACTATGCTACTCTATGTAGAGTAGTACAGTGTAGTAAAGGTAGAGTAGGAAGGCCCATATTGCCAAGTGATTCCAACAAGAAGATTGCAGTTTAGTAAGACTTTGGCCTCTAAAATTGGTTGCCCTACTTAGCCCATAGGCCTTGAGCAAAGTTTCTTAGTAGAAAATGGTAGATTGAACAAGGAAGAATGATACACTAGCTGCTACACTATGCTACACTACATAGCATAGCATCGCATAACAATAATGCAAAAACAATAGAAGTGTTCCAAACATGAGTTTAGCAAGTCCAAGGGCTTCTCGGCATGAAGGACAAAAGTTGTAGTTGTTTGCTTGACCAAATCTCAAAAAAATGCTCTTCAGCTCCTACACAAATTTTTGTCAAGACCAGTAGCTACGCTGCATAGCAAGAAGCTACTTATGCTACACCAATGTTCTCAATAGCATGAGTAGATCAACATTGGCATGAAAGTATCAAGACATCTTCGGGTAGCTCTAGAACTTGTAGGCAACAATCTTTCTCACTCTGGCATCTCCTTGGAAAAATTAACAATTTTACTCCATTTTTCATACCCCTGATCAACTCCCAAAAAATTGTTCCTATGCTTGAACCTACTTATAAGTGTAAGGAAGACATAGTCCTAGAGCATAGGCTCCATTTTTCTTACATTATTAGCTCACTGGATTTTGGCATATGCAGTTTCGATGATATGGTCATAGTGTAACAAAGTTCACATCTAGCATCACATACCTACATGGTACAGGCATGTTAGCACATTGTAGGGCCCAGGACACATGGCATCTAGACATCATTTCTCTCCTGCTCCTGGCCCTATAAATACCTTGGCAAACAATGCTCGAGGGTTGGCTTTATGGGGTAGTTGGCTTTTGAGTTGGTTTTCAGAGAGCATAGTTGGCATTTTTGAGCATTCTAGTTACCTTTGAGTTCTCTAGTTGGCTCCAAATATCCCTTGGTGAGTTGAGCATTTTGGCATTCTAGCGAACATAGTAGTAAGTAGAAGACCTATCACTATACTGTCCAGTGTAAGCAGTGTCTCTCTAGTGTTGCATAACCTATTGTATACCTTTCAGCAAGGCAAAGGATCAAATCCATGACCTTTGGGGTAGTGCACTCTCTCACCCAAATCTATTTTTCTATTCACTTGCTGTCATCATTATTTTGCATTATTTTCACTACTTTACATTTGTTAATTTTTCATTTACTTTGTGTGTCTTGCTTCTGAAACAAACATTCATGAAAGGTTAAGATACACTAATTAAGTCCTTGTTTGATCGACCAGACCGTTCAAGGTGCCCCACTTTTTTTTCTCTCTAGCATGGCCCTCACAAGGATCTGGGGTTAAACTATTTACCCGGTGACCTCTCGGTGTTCCAGCCACCAATGTTTTCGGTTGCTACTATTTTTGGTGCTAGAAGGAGGGCCTTTTTGATGCCCTTTCTATGTCCTATGGGTAGTCTTGCATGCTCTCTATACCCCATCATTCACTAGCGTAAATGTGACACCCTTTTCTAGTTGTTTACACATCGTGTGATGCAGACTAGTCACGACGAATCTTCCTTTGGAACCTTGTAGGATGAAAAGCCTCTAATCGCCTATTGATTTCTATGTTTCTCATTTGTGACTTCCCATTTTATCACATAAAATGATTCCACCAACAACCATTATTTTCACCCTAAGCCTTGAGGCTCCCTTCTTGGCTCAAAGCACCATAGGTGCTAAGTAGCCATCTAGCCCAATGCTAGCGCCACACTAGTCTCTTAGGATCTAACATTTGTTATCTGAGTTCTTAGCATAAGATGCAGAGCGTTCCGACTTCCTATATGAAAAGATCTAGGCAAATCTACCCTTGGATCACTAAGAACTTGAGGACAAATGCAAATTTGAGTTCCTACACCAAAATGCAAGAGAATTTATCCCTACCCCTAATGTTACCATCCCCCTGATGGAAACATATCGGTGGATCTTAGAATAGTTAGTGCAAGTCAATAAGTCTAGGGAGTGAGATATAGTGTCTCATTATGATGAGACATTATAGGATGGACAAGAAGACCTAGACTCCTAATCCGAGGGTGGTGGCCAGACTTACCCTACGACCATCCCTCCCACCATGGTCTTCAGGTCAAACTCGCTTTTTGCATTAGCCCCCTTTGTGATTACCACAACTCAGCCGCAATCTACATTTTCATCAACCATGGATAGCCATTCTACACCCTCAGCATACCAACATGATCCTCCCTTAGTTTCATTCCTAGGCACTCTCCCTCCTCATTCTGTCTCATCCTAGTACCAAGTGTCGATCACAGCTATGTTGCCCTACGTGCACACCGTGTCTACTTCACAGTTGCATGGAGTGTCCACTCCTATTCCATCATCTACACCTATTCCACCATCAGCAGTAGGCCCTGCCCTAACCACATGATGGACCATATCCACTTCGATCCTTGTTTCAAAACCCTCCCAAATGCCACATTACCCTTACCACCAAGCATACCAAGTACCGCAAGTGTCACAACCAAGCACCAGACTGTGCCCCATCCCATCACTCATGCAAATGACTAACCCTATAGCACCACCCACTGGATGGTGAACCTCACAGGTAAGACCCGTCATAGGGGTAGCCCTAACGGCACCCCCTATGAGCCAGGCTACTATCCTTACTATGCCACCAACAATGGTTGCCCCTGCAACTCCACAACCATCTACATTATCTCCAAGTATGGATCAAGCATTCCAACTTATCCAAACCCTCACTAAAGTGATGAAATGTCTCAAAGCTACTGGTTCTAACATAGTGCAAGTCATGGATGTCTACTATGATGACCTTATCAACCTGGTCGTTCCTATGCTCACATTACCCCCTGGGATGCCACTCCCCCACCTCTCAAAATACAATGGGGAGGGCAATCCTAACATGCATTTATTCACATTTAGATCTTGTAGCGATCGAAAATGTCAATCGCTGGAAAACACCAAGAGGTCATCAGTCATTGACAGTCTTAACCCCATTTCCACTGGAGGATCGTGCTAGATGGGATGGAAATGGGGCACCCTAAATGGTTTGGTCGATTAGAAAGGGACTTAGTCAATGTTAATATAACCTTTTGTAACTAGATAATTTGAAAATAAGACTGATAGCACGAAGTAATGCTTAAATGTAAAAGGGATGGAAAATAGTGTAAAATGCAATAATAAGTAGGAGACAATGTAAAATGTAGTTAGAAAAATGTACCTCTTTGAAGCTACAACTTCGCTCTATTAATACGGATACAATCATTTCCATAGTGCTGAGAAGTGCAAAGAACCCAAGAGTAACCAAGACATGTAGAGCAAGACAGCTGTGTGCTTGAACATGGACTCAGGCATTAACAATGCGAAGTGCTACCAAGGTGGTAGAGAAGAGAAAAACAAAATTTCAATTGAGAGTGGTAATTGTTTACAATGTCAAACAGAAAGCTTACAATGCTCAAGGTTATAGTGCTAACTTTTTTCTTCTCAGCCAACAAAATTGTTAGTCGACTAGATTTTTCCAAAAAATCGGATCGAGGCCTTTTGAGCATTCCTCATTGGGGTATTCATAGGACCAAGGGCACGTGAAAGATGTGGTTTGGATGCCATGTACCCTAGGCTCATGCTAACCTATCTATGCTACACATGACTCCATGACTATTGGGTGAGTCTACCATGTCGTAATTACAAGCCTGCCACATTGTAATTGCATTGTCAGAGCAACGGTGCGATTAGGTGGAGTGCATTGATTTAGTGTAACTACCTAGCACTCTTTGCTATGCTTTGTAGCATAGCATGTTTGGCGTAGCATAGTATCTTGACATGATGTGCTATGCTACGTAGCATAGCGTAGCATAGCTGCTGACTCGAAGCAAAAATTTGCATTGTGTCCTACTACACATGTTGGAAAATTTTGAAGTGCCCCAACTGTTTATTGCATATTTGATACGCTGTGCTACACTACATGACGTATCATAGCATAGCAGATATCCTTAGTCACAAAAATGCCTCCAAGTTGCAAACTTTACCTTTTGCACTATGAAGCTTGCGAACTTGCTAATCCTACACTTTGAGATGCCTTCTATCACTTTCACAGAATTTCTATGCCTCATTGTGCCATGTAGCTAAGGGTAGTGTAGCAGCCAACATGGCTTGCTTCTTGCCAAGTTCACCACTTTATGATGGAAGGAGACATTGCTGAAGGACTTGAAGTCAGGCGAGAGGACTAACTGTCTAGTTTTTCTCTACACTATGCTATGCTGCGTGGCATAGCATAGGGTAGCACTATGCTTCTACAAACATCTTCTAAATTTTTCTACGCCACATAGCGTAGCATAGCATAGAAAAACTCCTTGACTTAGAAAACTTGCTGAAGTGTTTTGCACTTTCTAAGCACCACCAACAATTCCATGCATCACTCCTATGTGTGCTATTGGCTGGATGAACTACTTAGGTGGGAAGGTTGGGGAATCCGTTTAGCCTGTTGACACATGGGGTAGAAAACCTACCAAAGTAGATAGCATAAACATCAGATCATCCATCTCCTGAAGAACTACCGTAACGCTGGGCAAATTCCAAAGACCTGGTGAAGCAAGCATGCCTTTGAATTTTGGGGTCTTTCATTGCCCCCTCTTTTTCAACTTTTAGAGGATGGGCTCGAGAGATGTTGACAAAGAATATGAAATACCACGGAAGGCATGATGCTAACATTGCTTCTCGGTGAGCGTCAAGACATCGCTTGGCTACGCTTGAGAGTGTTGTATTGGTTTTTTGTAGGGGAAAAGGTCAAAGCAGGGAGGAAGGAGGTTTAGGAAAAAGGGTAAAGATGAGGCTTAGCAGAGTCCCTTGTCAGAGTGCTCATGAGGGAGTTGTTCACATTTTCATCTTTACTTTTGCTAACCTTCAACCTCTTATAGGATAGGTGTTTCTTTCTCAGGATGAGTTTTGTTACATTCATGTGGGGTTTTGACCTGCCTACAGATGCTTCCCATGTGGTGAGTTGTGTTACGCATGTCATGGAATTTGCACTCTGAAGTAGCTAAGCTAGTTGAGGCACTCACTTTGCGAAGCTGTAGCATTTGCTGCTATGGCAAGACAAGTTTTGCTTGCTACAGTTGTTGTTGAAGCTCTTGGACACCTTTTCTAGTGTATGGTATCCAAAGTAGGAAGGCCAACAATGACCTCAGTAGTATCAGCATGGAGGAGCTAGCATCGAAGGCGCCAAGAGTTGCTATGAGTGCGAATGCTTTGGAATCCCTGCCAAAGGCATGCATTCTCAGTTCAGCTATGTGATTAGCTACCAAATAGCTAAATGTTGTGTGCGCCCAGGCATTGGCAAGGAGCTAGAGGATAACAATATTGTGGCTGGGCCACAATATTGTCAGAACTCCAGTAGTAGGCACTAACCAAGGAACCATCGTCAGGGTAGTGGGCCATGACGACGGTAGGTCTGGAGGGCCAGTGCTATGTCATACAATATCTCTAGAGGGTTAGCACAATGCCAAGGGTGGTAGCATCGCATACATTCTAGATCGCATTCTCATTGCATCGTGAACTACGTTTTGGAGCTACAATGTCCCACCCCCACATCGACACTGTGCACACTCATTCGATGTGTACTTGTCACAGATGCATACTAGGGACGTGACACAAACTGATTTTAAGGTCCTAGTAGATTATATGCTGGGTTAGGATCCCAGTAGACCATTGTGCCTATTTAAGGTCACAGCAGACCGTACATGCCAATTTAACATCATAGCGAATGTGTCGTGCCAGTTTATAGTCATAGCGAACTAGTTGTGTCAGTTTTACATTGTAGTGGATGGTCGCCGCCAGTTTAATGTCATGGTAGATGCTACTTTTTGTCACCAGTTTAACATTGTAGTGGACACTACTTCTTTCTTCCAGTTTAACATCGTAGCAGATGCTGCTTGTTGCCGCCATTTTAACATTGTAGAGGATGCTCCTTGTTGCCACCATTTTAACATCATAGCAGATGCTACTTGTTGCCACCAATTTAACATCATAGTAGAAGCTGCTTGTTGCATTCATGCTTCAGATGTAATACGACCTGATAGATGAGTGATTCACTGAGTTAGCAAACTTGTTACCCTCCATGTTCACCAGCTTGAAGGCTTCATTCCCAAAGGCTTTAGTGACCATGTATGGACCTCCTAGTTGGCTGAGAATTTGCTCACATGCTTACGGATAGCTTTGAGGATGAGGTCTCCCTTCTATACTGGCCGTTGCTACAGGTTTGCATGGTGCTTTTGTTGTTGCCTATTCTGGTAGCGCTCTATGTGGCTCAAGGTCTGCACATGCTCTTTCTCTATTAAGTCGAGATCAATGATCCGTGACTCATTGTTCTGGGCTTTGCTCACGACATTTGAGAGGATCATCCGGAGTGATGGTACTTGCGACTCAAGAGGAAACATAGCTTCAGATCCATAAACAAGACTAAAAGGGATCTTACTCATCGTGGTCTTGCATGTCATTCTGTAGGCCCATAGAATGTAGAGGATTTACTCGTGACACCGCCTCTTGCTACTACCAAGCATCCTCTTCAGCAAGTTGATGATGGACTTATTTGTAGCCTCCACCTATCCATTCACCTATAGGTAATATAGGGAGGAGAAGGATTTCCTGATGCCTAGATTGCTGCAGAAGGTTTAGGTTTCCATACTACTGAATTGTCGCCCATTGTCAATTACAATAGTCATCAGAAGCGCAAACCTTATCGTGATGTTGTCCAAGATGAAGTGGCAGGTCTACTAAGATGTCGTCTTCCTCAAGGGGATAGCTTCCACCCACTTAGTAAAATACTCAGTGGCAGTGATAATGAAGCTATGCCTTGTGGAGGACTTAGGTGTGATAGGTTCTATGAGGTCTAGTCCCCATCATTGGAAAGGCCATGTGATTTGCGTTGGGTGCAGCTCCATAGGTGAAACGTGTATGAGATTTGCGTATCTCTGGCACATGTCGCATGTCTTGACTTTTGACAAGTAGTCACACTCCATATGGGGCCAGTAGTACCCTAGGGATCTAATTTTTGCAGCCATAGCCCTAGGTGCTATGTGTCCACCACATAGCCCCTCATGCACTTCATTAACTACCTTCTGTGCTTGCTCCACACCCATACATGCCAGCAATATCCTGTCATAGGAGCATCTGCATAGGGCGTCATTTCCCATGATTGTATATTGTTGGGCATGCTTATGGATTGCATCTCTCTGGGTAGATGTCAGTCTGCTTGGGGGTTTTCCATGTTGTAGGTAGGCTTTAATGTTAGTGTACCACTCTTGGGTATCTGCAGCACTGATAGTGGCCACATGTCCTGCCTAAGTGATAGGCTCAGTACATTCAACAATCGAAGTTGGAAAATTTATGAACAAGTGTGGTGGGATATTTAGTGCTAGGGTGGCTAAGGAATCTGCTATGGTGTTCTCATTGCATGTCACGTGTTGCACATCTGTGGTTGCAAATTGCTTAAGCAAGCTTTTTGCTAGATCATAGTAGCATTGTAACTGCATAGCTTTACAAGCATAGACCTCGGTGATTTGATTCACAACTAGTTGTGAATCACCGTGGATTGTCAAGTGTTGTATGCATAGTTTTTTGGTAGCTAAGAGGCTATTCTTGCTACGCTATTGCTTCGACATTCTTTGCTACTCTATGTATAGGAAGAGGGTTATGTTATGCTATATGCTAATATGCTAGATTTTGTTACACTACCTGTGTATTGCACTTGGATGTGATGTTAACGTCTACTGTTGTACTATGAAGGATAGCACTCAGGCTAATTCTAGTTGTCCTGGACATTGTAGGGGTCCTGTGCTATGTGAACAAAACCATGGTCCATGTTCCCCCTTCTCATACTCGTGTCGAAGATCGAGTGATCTGGTTTACGCAAGGAGCACAGAAGTTCCTACAGTTCCTCCTCCAACGCTTTAGTGTGATCATTTGGTCACACTTAGAGGAGGAGGTGGTGGCCATCATACTAGAAACCTTATTTCCTGGGGCAACCTGGGGCATTCTGAGGTACCTTAGAGATGGGGCACTCACTAGTGGGTAAGGGCAAGGATTTGAACTATGCCCCCAAGGTTCGAGGTGTTTGGCTTGGATCTGGGAGATGCCCAAGTACAGCTGCTACCATCTTTACAACACATTGTTTATTTCATGTCATATAGGAACATGCTTTCAAAACCCACTAGGAACCATCTACTATGCTGACAAGTGAGTTCTGTAGTGCCATTTCTATTATACAATGCTATAGTCGCTATGCTCGGTCAGATGTTGATGACGTGTTTTTGTTACCAGGTTTTTAATCAATGACGAGGACCTTCATGGAAATACGGATGCCTGACCATAGCGGAGATGGCCTTGTAGGAATTATATTTTGCTGAGAACATTTGTGCTGGTGTTCTATGTTAATGTGGGGGTGAGTACCCCACCTATCCAAGCTGATATCCCATCCTCTACAATAAATGTAAGGAGTCTGATTGGTTGGATGAGGGATGGGAACCTTTCAAACTTGTCCCCATGGAAGACGTTTTGGTCACCCTCCCACAATTCCCATTGCCATATAAACCTAGTAAGCTAAGTAGTAGGTGTGATATGTTGAAGTGTCTTTGCTATTTTTTGTATGTAAACTGTTTCTATGCAAACTGTTGCAGGGATAAAAACGTCCCATGGAGGTGACGGTGGTAATCGCTGAGAAGCAGGAGGTGAACATCTACTTCAAATACAGAGAAGTAGCTGTGAGCTAGCATTGGATATATAGTGAAGCTTCAGATTCCTTGGTCGGGAACCTCTGAAGTGCTAGGTTACTATATTTGTTCCTGACTCTAAACCCAAACACTCCTGCCATTGAGATGCTCTCCCTGGTGGACTCCTTTTCCGATAAGGTGGACTGCTTCCGCACACGCATTCATGGTATGCGGGTGGTCATTAACATCAATGACCAACTTTTTGCAGACCTTTTCGGTGTCCCTATCGATGGAATCCTTATAGAGTTGAAGTCCAAGAAGGAGTTAACTCTTCAGAATGATGACATCATGGAGTGGATAGGGATTCCTAAAGAGCAAAGGGGGATCGCTATGGAGAAGGTCAAGGTAGCACCTGTTAGAGAAGTTTACCCTATCTTCCATTCTCATGGATTCACCCAGATACTTTCCCAAAGAAAGTTCCTTGGGGTCGAGCAGGCCTGGGTAATGCACGAGGTTATGGAAGAGAGGGCTCGCTAGAACTGGGCCAGGTTTCTGTGTGTAGGCTTGTAGGCTGAAATCGTGGGGCTCCATAAGAGGCAAGAGTCCTGTTCCAACATTCATTATGTCTTTTACATAGCTTGCCTATGGTGTTTCGTGTAGTATCTGGTGGTTCATGAGAAAGGGATTTGGGTATTGTGGAATTACAACCAGATTTCTAAACCATGGATCTGTTAAGTCCTCTGGATCACCCCAGCCCAAGATCCCCCTAGAAATAATTGGGGAGTCATTCTCTATGATAACTAAGGATCATGTGGTCCATAACTTTTGTGGCTAAGACAGTGTACGGGAGACCCCCCCTGCTGTAGCCGGTAGCATGTCACAGGGGAAATGTCTCATTACCAAAGTTGTGGCCACCAAGTTTCAGCGAAAGAGGCCCACTTCAACTAAGAGAACCCTTCATGCAGAGGAGGAGGAGGGGCAATGGCTGCGGCTTAAGCTACAGAGGACTCAATCCCCCATAGGTAAATGCTTTCGTTCATGTTTATTTCTTCACCTACTTTGTTAATGTTTTCCACGCTATGCTATGCTAGACAACATAGCGTAGCGTAGCACCTACTTTATGCCAACCTATTTTGAGCTAACGTAAACATGTTTTTTTTTTTTGGCTTGCTAGAGGAAGATGAAGAAGAAGAAGAAGGCAAAGAAGAGGTGTCAGCCTCCAAAATAGGGGTGAAAAATAAAGACTCAAAGGCCCAGTCTCAGAGAGAAGGGACCCGGTCAAAGGGAAGGGAGCTCTTGCAGCTAAGATGGGGGCTCTTGTTATTAGGGAGAATCCTCCTACTAACTAAGAGGAGTTTCTCTTGAATAAAAAATATGCTAGTCTCCTAAAAGAAAAGGCACCAGTGAATGAAGAAGAGGTCTCTACAGACCTGGCAGGGACTTCTACCAAGGCTTCTGCCCTCATTTTGCATCAACAGGAACGTGACCCCAATTAAATGCTGGTGAGTTTGGCAATATGTCTTCCTTGTCATAGCCCATTTTGATCATTGTTGATTCATTTAGTTGCATGACAGATTCCACTATTAATTTTGTAGGACCCCCTTCGATTCATGTGGAATCATGGACCAAGACCCCCGATAAGTTTGCGTTTGTGTAGGGGACCATCAATGACATGATCGACCATCTTCAGTAGATCGATCCTGAAGTGGGTGAGTGTTCTCATGTTGCTACACTAGAATTCACTAATTCGCTAAATATTCCATGCTAATGTGACTGATATGCTCTTCATGTCATGGTAGCTTCTCAACTCAAATGGGACCCGACACAGCCTTTTAAAGTTGGCATCGTGCCTACATTCCTACCTGAAGTGACTAAGGTGTCTCGTTGTGCATACGATAAGGTCAGCAAGTATGCTTTGCACTTGGCTCGCTCTTTGTGGGAGTTCAAGCATGTCAACGAAGACCTATGGAAATGGTTCCAAAAAGCTGAGAAATAGAAGGCTGACATGAACACCGAGGTGGCAAACCTGAAGTTGAAGAACGAATTCCTCATGGCCTATGATACCAATAATGAGGACTGGCGCACAGCTGTAATGGATCATGCCAGATTCTAGACCATTGTGCGTTAGAACAAAGAAGCCATCCATGAGATAATAGAGAAGTGTATGCAGATGGACTTTTTGGCCCAAAAGTATCAGGATTGGTAGGATTTTAGCGCAAGAGTTTACGAATGGAGGCAATCCCAGAAGAACCATAAGCATATGTATAAACTAGAATATACCACAACTCGTAAACTATACAGGGATGCTATTGTGGAGGTGTTTATGTATAAAGCATTTATAAATGCCATTAACACTTTCGAGGCCTATGCCAAGTTCAAAGAGCAGGTAAAGGTTACGAAATCTCCTAACTGGAAAGTGGATCTTTCCATAGAAGAGACCGCTACCGCCTCCTTTTCTTTGAGACCATCGAGGTGGATGACCGCTAAAAGGGAGAGAGCTGCTGTAGACGCTGAACCAAGCAATAGTCATTGGGTGGATATCATGGAAGAGGAAGTTTGACACCACCTTAGGCTTGGTTTAGACCAGATACCCTTCAAGATGGATGCAGGTCCTTCTCAGGTTAGTTGCTTTTCACTGTGTTAATTCTTGTACTTTGTTGTAACTTGCGTGCATTGTCTTAGCTGACTGCATCATTCCTATGATGCTGGTTCTAGATGAGGGTGTAGGGCCCACGGAGGGAAGGAGTGAAGGGTTGGTAGAGGACAACACAGGGGAAGGTGATGCAAAAGGAAATGATGCAGAAATGGATGGCAAAGATGATGTGAATAGGGACAACCTGTGACAGCATGGGATTGTTTATGAAATTCTTTAAATTTTTGTAAAAAAATTTTGCAAACATTTTATAAGAGATAGAAATTTTGAATAAAGAGATGGATTGATTCCATGCTAACTTATGTGTTGTGTACATGCTGAATTTCGTGCTAAACTCTTACTCTTTTGTGCTAGTTTTAGGCCATTTTGGGTCATTGCTAGTTTTAGGCTATTTTGGGCCCTGGCTAGTTTTAGGCCATTTCAGGCCCTGGCGTAACATAGTTTTAGGCCGTTTTGGGCCATTGCTAGTTTTAGGCCATTTTTGTCCTATTGCGTGTTGAAGGGTAACATGCTAATGATTTGGAAAATGGTTAATTAGCAACTAGCGTAGATGCAAAGCATAAGGGAAAAAAATGTGCAAGGATGGGCAGCTAGGCAAGAAGTAGTGGGGTTGCTACGCTATGCACAACTACTTCTTGACCCATTGTGGGTTGAGTGAGACATCAGGTTGGGATGTTTTACCAGGGCCTTCGTCTACATCATTGCCCCCCACTTAGAAGGGCAACTCAGCCCATGCACTTTCATTTTGGGGATTGGCTTACTAAGCTGATTCCTCTATCGAATGGCTAGTGTGTGTGGAGACAGGTGCTTCATCCTTAGGGGTTATAACCTCTAAGCCATGTTCCATGCCTACATTGTTGATTGCTTGTGTTGCTACCTTGTCACCATGGATCACAACCTCCCTACCTACATATGGTAGATGGATATCCTGGTGTATGGGTGAGGAGATAGCCCTAAGCTGCACTAACCATGACCTCCCCAGGATCAGGTTAAACTTGTACCATGCAAAATCATTGGCTAGAGGCTAGAATGAATGGATGTCGAGAGATCTATGGATGAAATAGTAAGACCCTACCTTCACCAGACGGCACGCTGGAAATTAACGGAGGAAGAGTGCCTTGAATGGTCCCCATGCAGATCAAACGAGGACTTTCTCAAACGTACACAATTGTGATGGGTTGGGTTATACATAAAAAAATGAAAAATTGAATGTAAACAAATGAAAATGGATGTAAACTATTTAAATAATGAAAATAGGAAAAATGTGAATAGGAAAAATAATGTAAACTACATGAATCTAGGCAATAATGCAAACTGCTTATATTGATAAACAATTAGAATATGCACCGGTCAGAACGTAGTGGCGGTTTCGTCGCAAGGTGGACATTTAGGCCCAATGGATGAGAACAGGTGTCGGGAAGATGCAGGTTTTGGATTGCAGGTGTACAGTGTTTGGTTTGTATGAAGCCCAGCATATGAGATTGATTCCCATATTTCCTAAGTCTATCAGATTCCAATTTTTCCAACCTTGATCTAGTGGAAAAATAGGAGATTTATAGGATTTTAGGCACAAGATTCGAATCTAGGAGAAGATTAGTGGCTGCGAGGTAAGAAAACTTCAAATTGGATGACAGGTATGTGCATTGACCAAATGCATGAAATGTTACAATGTATAGCATGTAGCATGACCAAGATCTCTTATGCTGATGTGTGTAATACACAGTGTAAGAGCTTGATATGCTGAAAAATGTAAAATGTACAAAGAATGTTAAAGTACAAAAGTGGATCTAGATATCTGGCCTCCAGATCTATAGATCTATGCTATTTTTTGCTCCACCAAGGCCTCCAATGTGTGTGGATCTAGCTCTAGCATGTCTGCAGTGCGTCCTGGCGTTAGCATCTGGAGTCTAGCGTCCAACGTATGAAGGTGTTTACACTGCTGGAAGCATGTCAGCGTGACTAACAGGGTATGATATAAAAATAATGCATTTTTTGACCTATGAGACCCATTTTTGAAGTGGATATGCATGCCATGGGTCATGAGGGTTCTATGTGCCAAATTTGGGCTTATTTGGATGTCATTTTGGCCTTGTTTTGGTTGATGATGCTCAGCATCTGAAAAACTAGCCCTAGTGTCACCAAGTCAAGATGGGATATTTGATGTTCAAATTTGAATTTTTTGAAGCCTATGAACAAGTACAAGTGTTGCTAGTTCTTGGGGGTTGCCTAGATGTTGAAGATGCTCCCTAAAACTACTTTTTTACCCTGTTTTTGTTTGGTCATGCTGTGGCTACGCTGTGCAGCGTCTGAAAAAGTAACCCCAGCTTCACCAACTGAAAATACCTTATTTAAGGAAAACATTTTTCTTTTCTAGAAGTTGGGAGTTGCTGGGGGCCTTGGTGAAGGTCATGGGAGGTCCTTGTGCTCAATGTTGACCTGTTTTAACTTAGTTTCAGGGCTCCAAAAGTTGGTGACGCTGATTCTCACGCTGGGCAGCGTAAGCTACAGCGTGACCAAACTTTACTTAGCCAAAACCAAGAATTTTAAGCCTAAAAATTTTGATTCTAGATGTCATAAGTTGGTGTAGTCACCTATGGGTCCTAAGGGACCTTGCCTGTTGAATTGTGAACCATTGGGGGCTATTTTGGAGGCCTCCAAGTTTGGTCATGCTGTATTCATGCTTGGGTAGCTGCATGACTTAGCTTGAATCTTGTCTAAAAGTGCTAGGCCAAAATTTTTATGGTGTTTTCATTGGCCCCTCTATGTTGATTCCTAGAGGAATCTACCTAAGAGTCATTGACAAAGAAGTAAAAAACACCATGAGCAACTGGGTATCAAGCATTGTTCCTTGGCAGTTGGCCAGATGTCATTGCACCGTGTTCAGAAGTACATGGGATCGTGAAATGAGGTTGTGAGATGTATATGAAGGAGGTTTGTAATTGCAAGATTGAGGATTGATGAAGGGATGATTTTGTTTAACTATGGGAAGAGGAATACTCTTGTGTGAACATGTCTTGTTAGTCCTTGTCAATAGCCAGTATCTAGTGGACTTGGGACCAAGGCATGGGATGTGCGTCCTTTGGAGGAATGAGACTTTCGTATTCTATTTGAGAGAACTCGTTGTCACAACCAAAGCCACGTGATGAGGTGGTGCATTCTTTGGAGGAACATGACCCTTGTTGAGTGTCAAAGGAAACCTATTGTCCAACAGCCAAAGCCACGCGGTGGGATGCAACATGATTGTTTGAGACATGAGTGTTAAGGATCATGTGATGGATTTTTCCTACCTCGGGCTTGTATGAGAAGTGCTAAGGATCATGTGATGGATTTTTCTCCTTTTTTTTCTTCCTTTTTTTGTTTTTTTAACAAAGCTCTCTTTCAATGTTATACTCGTGCTCTTGTGCTTATATCTATTTCATGTGTTGTGTTATGTGTTGCAACTACCTAGAGAGTTACAGTGTGCAACCATGTGTTCAAAGTTTTGGGATGACTGGGATGTATCCAAGAAATGTAACTAAACAAGGTAGAGAGAACATGTTAGGGAATCAGGGATGTTTGGGGAACTAGGAATGTACTTGTGAGCGATTTGATTAACCTGGCTACATGCATCAGAAACAATGTGGTACATCATCACTATGATGAAGTGCATCTGTGTACAGACACCTCTAGGTGTCATCCTGCAAACACAACTCCAAGAAGAAAAGAAAACCATGAGTGAATGAGTTATCTTAACACTTTAAACATGGATGCAACCGATGGGATGGAGACACCGCGTGCAAACGTAGGTAAACAAAATTGAGTAGCAACAATGTTGTCAAAGTCTATGTGATGAATTCATGTAGTAGGTTGATGAAGACATGGTGTTTGATTACAGCAACAGATTAGTAGACTAGTGTAGAAGTTGCTGGTTTATAGTCTTCGTGGACTGTTGTGGATTAGTTTTGCGTCATAACCCATTGGATGTTGCAAGTTTAGCATCATAGCGGACAGTGCAATGCTAGTTTATAGTCATGGCAGAATATGGAGAGGCGAGCTACTTTATAGTCGTAGCGAAATCTGTCAAATGAGAGTGTGATAGTTTATTGTCATTTTGGATAATCTATGGTATCAGTTTTAGGTCATGATGCCAGGACCATTCTGTGGTATTAGTTTACCATCATGATGCCAGGACGATGTGTGGATGCATGCACGTACATCTAGGTGATCCTGCAAAAGAAGAAACTAGAGAACACAATGTCAAGTAGTAACTACTGAAAACAAATCATAAATTCATAAGAAAAATAGAAAAAAATGCAAAAGGCAAAAGTTTAGAGCCTTTTTGGGCCATGCATGGAAATTTAAAGTTGTATCAGGCCATGTGTTAGTTTAAGGCCTTTTCGGGCCACATGTGAATGCGTAAGATAGTACAATGCAAATGAAGGTGATGTATGCACAATGAACAAAGGTGAAGAGTGGGTAGGTATTAGATGTATTTTTGGCTGCAGGGAAGCCTTGATCATGTGGTTGTTTACTAGCTAGACATGGTCTAGGAGGTGTGCTAGGTTTTGGTTGCTCTGGGAGGCTTTCGATTTTTACCACTCGTTCGGGTGTTTTAGCTCTAGGTGTTGCATTTTTTTCCATGGGTGTTCCATCGAGAGACTCTTCTTTCAAGAATTATGACATGTCTATGTTGTGGATGGCTTGAAAGGGAGTGTTATCACCATGTATTGGTGAGAAAATGGCCCATTGTTGGGCTAGCCAAGGTCTGCCAAGAATCATGTTGAAACTTGGCATCTCTTCTATGATAGTGAACTCTGCGTTGGTCAGGAATTATTCTCTTTCCACAAAGGCTAAGTTGATTTTTCCCTTAACTATGACACATGATCCATTGAAGGATTTTAAACACGTGGTTTTCATTGGCATGATCTCGTCTCCCATGCCTAGTTTGTCGATGACAGAGTATATAGCTACACTTGTTACCGCACCATCATCAACGTGCACTCTACGAATGATACATTGCCCAACACATATGCTAATCAAAAATGGAGCTGTTTCAACCTCCCCTCATTTGAGGTTGACTTTAACTGCATCATTGTGGAAAGCTAAGGTGTTTGAACCCAATCCTTGTCGTGTGTGTTGCAAAATCATTGCACAGATGGATTCCTCATTTGCGGGGATGTCCTCCATAATAGGAATGGATGCTAATGTTTGAGCCAAGGATTTGCGGTGAGTGGATGAAGTCATGACCAAGTTGTACAAGCTCATCGTTGTTTTCTTCTATTTGAACATTTGTTTTACTTGGGCTAGTGTAGCTATGAAGTCTATGTTATTGGTTGTTGTGTTGGCTCTGGCTTCCTTCGTGTGGGTTGGGGGATGGGCCTCTTGCATAGAGGGCTTGGGCCTAGTTTTCTTGAGATTAGGGGTAGGGGCCCTAGTGTTTGATTGTTGATTGCTTGGTGTGGCCTTTGCTTTAGCTGTAGACGTTGTTCATTTTTCATTTATCCTCTTCTGCTGCCATTTGGTAGCCTTACCCGTGTTGTTGGCAAGGTTGACTCTTGAGGAAGAAGAGGTTGAGATGTTGCCTACTGTTGGGCTCTGGGTAGGTGAGGGGACATCGTGTGGTGGCACCTGTATGAAAAATGGTAGTTTGGGAGGAGTTTTTGGTGTTTGAATAGCTTGTTGTGGCACCTTCATGATGAAAGGTTTCTTTGTGGTTGTGGTCAGTGCATCATGCTAGTTTAACGTCTTAGCGGATGAGTGCAGTGGTACTTTGACCACGAAAGGTTTTCCAAGTGTTTGAGGTGGCACCTAGATGACAATGGAAGGCCTCTTGCTTATGGAGGCAGAGGGGATCATTGCCTTGCTGAGAGGCACACATATCACAAAAGGTTGCTGCACAGGTTTGGGTTTGCTTCCTATTCCAATGGAGTTTATGACATAGGAGGCATCGCCTCTACTAGGTTGATTTAGGGTGTTGATGTTCAGTTGGCCCGGTTCTATCATTGTCTAAAGATCATCTTGTAAGGCATGACAGTTGTCAGTATTATGACCGAACATCTGGTGGTAGTGATAGAATTGATCTAATTTGAAGTATCATGGGATCGGGGGCTTGTTTGGTGCTACCAAGGTGGGGTACCTTAGTAGGTTGTAGTACTTGTCGTGTCTTCAATGGGCATTCTCCGCTACTTATTTGTATTGGATTTTCCCGGTTTTGAGGACTTTCTTTAGTAGTTCAGAAGGTCACGTGGGTAGTGACATATACTTAGAGCAATCGTTGCGCTAAAATTTGGGCCTTGGGGTGGCCCCTATCATTGCAGGTGGGTTGGTACTGGTGTTTGTTGTTTTTGTGCTTACGGCTACAGTTTCTGTTGTTGTCTATTGTTTGGCAATGTGTTGGTTCTTGTAAGCCACATAGGCAGGATCATTACTAGTTTGTGCAGCTTGTTCAATGTTCTTAATCTGCGTGAAGGCTTGGCTCAACGTTTGAGTGCTTAGGTAGTACAGTTTTAACTTAATGAAGTCATTCATGGCTCCCTTCAGAATCGTAAGAATATACATTTCAGGGATGGCCTCATGAAGTTCGTTAAGAGCTGCACTCCATCATTGGATGAACTTTTGCACAGGCTCAAGTGGTGCTTATTTCACCTGTATCAGAGTGTCTAGTGTTGCTTCAGGATACAGGTTGTACTTTAACCTAGTAACGAACTGGTGTAACAGACGTGGGTAATCTCTGTCGGGATATCGGTGCTTGTGTGCTCGTTGACACTTAGTGAGGGGTCATCTGTCCCATGCAAGGGTGGAATGATGGGTTCATGTAGGCATGGGGAGTGAGGGTGTAATACAAATCCTCATGTTTAGATTATGTCGCAAATTCATCTTCCTCGTCTTGGTTTTGGGGCTCCTGAGTGGGTCACCGTGAGTTTTCGCTCTTTTCATAAGGAGTTGGGAGATGAGTCAGTGGTGAGGCTCAAAAAGAGGGATGATGTCATATACAGAGGGGATGAATTCATGACCTCCCATGTATATGAACTCAAAGTTTCATTTTGCCTCCTGTTCTGTGGTGTCAAGGGGAAGGTTGGCCTGAATCTTCACAAAAATAAAGTTGTACTATTCCTGTGTGAGGATTACGAAGGTGTGTACATTAGAGTTCTGAGATGACTACATGGTGATGTGTGATGGGGCAATGTACAAGCTGAATAACAAGTGCCAAGTGTGTTTTAGGCTACGTGTGGAGTGTGTACAATGTGCAACATGTGCAATGTGATTGGACTATCTAGCATGACCAACATCAGCATGACCAACGTCAGCGTGACCAACAAGCAGCGTATGAATACTGAAAATTTGTCTAAGTGTCCAGCATGTAAACAATAAAAATTTATCTGAAGTTTCCAATGTGTGAACACTAAAAATTTATCTAGGTGTGAATTACAGTGAATTTGACTTTGAAATGGATGCATTTTGTGTGTTTTTGTTAAAAAAATACTGTAGCAGTGTGAGCACTATAGCAATGTGAATACTGTAGCAATGTGAGCATTGTAGCAGCGTGACCACTATAGCAGCGTAAGCATTGTAGCAGTGTGGTTTCAGCACTTGGTTTGGGTAGCGTTTGAATAGGTAACTTGATCAGTTTTTGGATTAAACAAAAAATAAGTACGACCCTCCTTCTAGCACCATTTTACTATATCGTCCAAAATATTCGGCTAGAGGCTTGAATGAACAGACGTTGAGAGATCTATGGATGAAATAGTAAGACCCTAACTTCGCCTGAGAGAAAGTTAAAAATTAACAAAGGAAGAGTGCCTTGAATGGTCTACATGTGGATCAAATGAGGACTTACCCAAATGTATGCAATTGCGATGCGTTGGGTTATACGTAAACAAATGCAAAATTGAATGTGTTTACATTGCTGGAAGCATGTCAGTGTGACTAACAGGGTATGACCTAAAACCAATGCATTTTTTGACCTATGAGACCCATTTTTGGAGTGGATCTACATGCCATGGATCATGATGGTTCTGTGTGCCAAATTTGTATTGATTTGGATGTCATTTTGGCCCTGTTTTAGTTGATGACGCTAGGCATTACGCTGTGCAGCGTTTGAAAAAGTAGCCCCAGTGTCACCAAGTTAAGATGGCATATTTGAGGCTTAAATTTGGATTTTTTGAAGCTTGTGAACAAGTACGAGCGCTATTGGTCCTTAGGGGTTGCCTAGATGTTGAAGATGCTCCCTAAAACTAATTTTTTCCCTATTTTTGTTTGGTCATGATGTGGTTATGCTGTGAAGCGTCTGAAAAAGTAACCCCAGCGTCACCAACTGAAAATACCTTATTTAAGGCCCAAATTTTGATTTTTCGAAGGCTCGGAGTTGCTGGGGGCCTTGGTGGAGGTCATGGAGGGGGGGGGGTCCTTGTGCTCAATTTCAACCTATTCTGGCTTAGTTCTGGGGCTCCAAAATTTGGTGACGCTGATCCTTACGCTGTGCAGTGTCTAAAAAGTAACCCCAGCATCACCAAGTCAAAATGGCAATTTTGAGGCCCAAAATTTTATTTTCTAGAGGTTGGGAGTTGCTAGGGTCCTTGGTGGAGGTCATGGGGGATCCTTATGCTTGATTTTGACTTGTTTTGACTCAATTTCGGGGCTCCAAAAGTTGGTGATGCTGATCCTCACGTTGGGCGGCGTAAGCTACAATGTGACCAAACTTTACTTAGCCAAAACCAAGCATTTTGAGCTCAAAACTTTTGATTCTGAATGTCAAAAGTTAGTGTAGTTACTTGTGGAACCTGGGGGAATCTTTCCTATTGAATCATGAACCATCAAGGGCTATTTCGGAGGCCTCCAAGTTTGGTCATTGTGTATTCATGCTTGGGTAGCTGCATGACTTAGCTTGAATCTTGTCTGAAAGTGCTAAGTTAAACTTTTTGTGGTGTTTTCAAAACCCAAGAATTTCCTTGACCATGATGAACATTGCATTTTTGGGGAACTGGTCCTCTCCCATGAAGTCTATGTGGATTGTGCCCTTCACCAGGATGTGTGCCCCGTTGAACAACTTCAAGCATGATGTCGTTGTGGGTTTGATCTGGTCAACCAAGCCCAACTTGTCCATAATAGGGAAGGGGATGATGTTCATGGTAGCCCCATCATCATCATTTACCCTTCGGATCTGATGTTGGCGGACCTAAATTATAATGAAAAGGGGTGTTGTAGTCACCTGGCCCCTTTCAGGATCTTCCCTAATGGCGTTGTCACAGAAAGTGAGTTGAGACGGTTCTGGCTCTATAGGTGTGGACGGGAGCCTAACCGAGTGGATCACTTCCTCTTCTTCTAGCATGTCTTTGTTGACTGGAATCACTGTCAACATGTAGATCAGAGCCTCATGGTGTTGGACAAACATCATGATCAGATCATACAAGCTGAATGTAGTGTTTTTCTATTTTAGAGCTTGCTTGACCTAAGTGAGGGCATCTAAGAGGTCTAGTCCACCCTTCTATTTAACACTTTCTTCCTCTTCTATTCATCCTAGAAGATGAATTTCCCAAGGAGGTATGACTTCGGATCTAGGTTAAGACCCTTTTTGGCAGGGCGACATGGACTGTGCGGTTATAGCAAAGTCCCTCTTTGTTGACGAGGGCATGGACATAAGGGGTGAAGACATAGGCTTGGAAATACCAAGGATGGTACTTCCTCTTGATGTCTCATCTACGAAATGCATTTCCTATTCTTTAGGACAAGAAGGTTGTTCATCTATCTTGTGCGGGATGGGGGCTATCAAAGGAGTCGGCCCCTTGATGATGAAAGGAGCTAATGACATTAACAGATGGGGTAGTGTAATTTTGCTAACATGTAGCATGGAGATGGATTCCCATGGAGGGACTCTTAGAAAAAATGGCTATTACAAGCTTTAGCTAGTTGCTAGTGGTGCTGGTGCACTATGCTAAGGCTCATGGACCACGAATGGCTGCTGGGGTGGCCTAGGATCACTGTCGATACCAATGGCATTGATGATGTAACTGGCATTGTTGGCATTGAGGGGGTTTGTGAAAATATGCAGAGATAGATTCTCAAGGCATACTGGGTTGCTTTCATCCAATACGAGCTTTCCCTCATCGATTAATCTCTAGATGTCATCCTGCAACGCCAGACAGTAAGTTGTGTTGTGACAACACCGTTGGTAATAGTCATAAAACTTGTCCAGCCTAAAATCCTTAGGAACTGGGGGCTCATTGGGCAGGACCAAAGAGGGGTTCCTAAGGAGCTCATAGTAGCATTGATGTCTCTTGATTCTTTCTCCCGACATATGCTTGTGTTGGATGTGCCCTGCTACCAATAGCTACTTCAGGAGTTCTGAAGGCTTGAGAGGCAGTGAGGTGTACTTTGAGCGATATTTACATTCAAAGTTTAGTTTGGGTTGTGCAGATGTCTCAAGTGTAGGTACTGGAGGTTGCGGCATATTGCCCTACTTAGGCACGAGGTTAGCTACAAGTATGGTTAATTTCTTGTTGTTCTTGTTAACATTGTTACTAGGTTTGGGCTTGGCCTCGGTCACCACAGTGGCCACTATGGTTGTTGGGGCCTTATCCTTGTCCTTCTTTGTGAAGGTGTTTTTGTAGGCAATTTAGGCTAGGTCTTTACTTTCCTCGGTTGTGTCCTATATACTCTTAGTTTGAGCAAAGGCTTGACTAAGAGTGCAAGGGGTGAGGTAGCACAGTTTAGACTTGATAAAGTCACTCACTGCACCCTTAAAGATGGCCAGCAAGTGGGCCTCTGCAATGGGCTCATAGATTTCATTAAGGGTTTCACTCCATTTTTGGATGAACTTTTGGACTAGTTCTAGAGGATCCTGCTTCATGCTCATCAACTAGTCCAGCATGGTTTCCACCTTCAAGTTATACTTGAAGCACATCACGAACTAGGTCAGAAGCTCCTCTAGAGTTGAAATGGATGAGCGTGGTAGCCCATGGTACCAATTTATGGCTTTCTCAACTAGGGACATAGCAAGGACATGAATAATTATGTGCGACCATTTTTGAAATAGAAGGGATTTAGACCTAAAGGTAACAAGATCTGCATTGGGATCTCCCTCCCCATTGTACTTCATGAAGTGGGGGACGGACATCCCTGGGGGTAACGTTAGAGCAAGGATTGCAGGGCTGATGGGGTCATTATGGTAAAAGTCCCTAACTTGTACCGTATCAAACCCAATAGCTTTGAGGCATTTTATTTCCTTGATGAGGGTTTGGATAAGCTGGAATGCTTGGTCCAGACCCTGTGATGTTGTGGACAATTGGAGAACTGCCAAGGCAACTCCCATCTGTGGAATGGCAAGGGTGGCGGAATGACCCATAGGCAGTACTGTTGGGATAGGCCTCACAAATGATGCTACTTATGTTGTCCACCACCTAGTAGGTGGTGCTGCTGGAGCAACAATTGTGAGTTGGGCTACCAGATAGACCACTTGTGTCATCGATGGAACACACCATAGCCTTGTGTTGGGTTGTACCATTTGCTAGGTTTGGTAAGTCTAAGGGTGAACATAATGAGACATCTACAATGGTTGTGGAAGAGTCGAAGAAGTGAATGGGGTCCATCATGTGGATAGGTCCAGGCCCACCGCGGTGGATGGAACAGATGTAAATGTAGGGATTGAAATAGAATTTGCGTACGACTATGAAGTAGGTACAGTATGAACATGTGGCAAGGTAGCCATGATTGGTGTGTGATGTGCTATAGGAATGGGCTGATGAACGGTTTGTAGAGGCATAGTTGCTACAAATGAAACAGGGGAATAAGGGCATTGATACGTCAAGAAGGTGACATGGCTAACCATTGTAGTTATGATTGTAGGCTACGGGAGCGTAGGGATGATCATAAAGGCAGGGGTGATAGACAACGAATTGGCCTAGAAGGACTAGGTAGGAGGAATCGTGATGGGGTTGGTTTGGCCTTCCTCATTGGATTGGGAATCAAGTTCCTCCTTCCTATCCTAGAAGACGTCATCCTAGTTAGACATTGTATCTTGTTGCTCCCTAAGTCTGGCCAACTAGATTAGCTAGTCTAGAACCCTTTGATTTATCTGTGTCAAAGGTATGGAAGCACCCAAAGTGGGAACAAACTCCTTCCCATCGCAGTAAGTGAACTGGAAGCTACATTTGCCTTCGAATTCATGTACATCCAAAGGCAAGTTTTCTTAAACCTTTGCACAGAGGAAGTTATAGCACTCATATTGCTAGGCTAAGCCCTCAGGTCCCCAGTTTTAGATCCTGATGGATCTACGTGTTTCCAACATCGGGTTGAGCAGTTGTTCGACACATGTGATGCCTTGAACCATGATGGGAACTTCAATGTTGAAGGTATTAGTAGCAGTGGTTGTGGAAGTCATTGTTACTAAGCTAGATAGTTTTGCAAATGTGAAAAGAAAGGAACCGTTGAAGCACAAAGAAAGCTAAATAGTTTTGTGAAGGAGAAGAGCAAAGAAATTGGAAAGCAATCAAAAGGGACTTTATGTCTTGCCAAGCTCCCGAGGAACTGTTGAACCAACTTATCTATACCACACGATGCGTAAACAACCGCAAATGGGTGTCATGTTTACGCTAGTGCATGATAGGGTATAGAATGCGTGCAAGACTACCGTAAGATAGGCAAGTCAGCTGGCGACCAAAGGCTTTATGTCCTGTAGGGTTCTTGAGGAACCGTCGAGGCAACCAATCTGCACCGCATGATGTGTAAACAACCATAGACAGGTGTCAAGTTTATGTTAATGCGTATCAGGATGCAGAAGGCTTGTAGGACTATCATGACACATGGAAGGGCACCAAAAGGCCCTCCTTCTAGTACCAAAAAAATTATAGCAACCAAAAATGTCGGTGGTTGGAAAACATCAAGAGTTTGTTGGTCATTGGCAGTCTTAACCCTATTTTCATGGGAGGGCCATGTTGGATGGGATGAAAATGGGTTACCTTGAACAATTTGGTCGATCAGACATAGACTTAGTCAGTGTTAATATACCCTTTTGCAACCAGATAATTTGAAAACGAGACTAATAGCACGAAGTAATGCTTAAATGTAAAAGGGACGGAAAATAGTGTAAAAGGAAATAATAAGCAAGAGACAAAGTAAAATGTAGTTAGAAAAATGCACCNCAATAATAAGCAAGAGACAAAGTAAAATGTAGTTAGAAAAATGCACCACTTCGAAGCTATGACTTTTCTCTACCAAGATGGATACAAACAGTTGCACAACACTAAGAAGTGCAGAGATCTCGAGAGTAACCAAGATGTGTAGAGCAAGATGGTTGTGTGCTTGAACGTGGACTCAGGCGTTAATAATGCAAAGTGCTACCAAGGTGGTAGAGAAGAGTAGAAAAAAATGTCAACTGAGAGTGCTAACTATTTACAATGTCAAATAGAAAGCTTATAATGCTCAAGCTTACAATGCTAACTTTTTGCTTGTCAGCCAAAAAAATTGTTAGCCAACCAGATTTTTCCAAAAAATTCGAGTAGGGCCTTTCGAACGTTGCTCATTGGGATATTTATAGGACCAAGGGCACGCGAAAGATGCATTTTGGATGTCATGTTCCATGGGCTCATGTTGACCTATCTATGCTACACATGCCTGCAAGACCATTGGGTGAGTCTGCCATGTCGTAATTAAAAGCCTGCCACATTGTAATTGCACTGTTAGAGAAATGATGTGATTAGGTGGAGTGCATTGATGTAGCATAACTACCTACCACGCTTTGCTATGCTTTGTAGCATAGAATGTTTGGCATAGCATAGTATCTTGTCATGTTGTGCTACACTACGTAGTGTAGCGTAGCGTAGTGTAGCTGCTGGCTTGAAGAAAAAAATTGCGTTGTGTCCTACTACACGTGTTGGAAACTTTTAAAGTGCCCCAACTATTTATTGCATATTTGTTACGTTGTGCTATGCTACATGGTGTATCATAACGTAGCAGCTGTCCTTAGTTGCAAAAAACATAGGCAACCTACAAAATTTTCCTTTTGCATTGCGAAGCTTATGAACCTACTAATCTTGCCCTTTGAGATGCCTTATGTCACTTTCACAGAATTGCTACGCCTCGCCAGGCCATGTAGCTTAGCATCGCTTAGTGGCCAACACGGCCTACTTCTTGCCAAGTTTGTCACTTTCTGATCGAAGGATACATTGTTGAAGGACTTGAAGTTGGGCGAGGGAACTAACCATCTAATTTTTTGCTACTCTATGCTATGCTTCATGGCATAGCATAGTGTACCACTACACTTTTGCAAACGTCTTCTAAAGTTTTCTATGCTCCATAGTGTAGAAAGCCTTCTTGACTTAGAAAAATTGTTGAAGTGTTTTGCACGTTCTAAGCACCGCCAAAAATTCCATGCGCCACTCCTAAGTGTGTTATCAGCTGGATCAACTACTTAGGTGGGCAGGCTGGGGAATCTATTTAGCCTGTTGACACCTAGGGTAGAAAACCTACTAAACTAGATAGTCTAAACATCAGAGCATCCATCTCCTGAAGAACTACCATAACGATGGCTAAATTGCAAAGACCTAGTGAAGCAAGCATGCCTTCGAATTTTGGGTTGTTTCAAATCTGAATCTTTGTTGTTGTACTAGTGGCCACACACTATTATTTGTGTCTTTTCTATGTCTCTAACAGCAAAAGCTTTAAATTGGTATTACACACTTCCACATGCCTCCATCTCAACACTAGAGGAGCTGCTAACCCAGTTCATGACCTACTTCAAGTATAACTTGAAGCCCAAAGTCATGCTGGATCAGTTGATGGGCATTAAGCAAGACCCGCTAGAGTTGGTTCAAATGTTTATACAGTGGTGGAGTGCTACCTTGAATAAGATCTATAAGCCTATCGCAGAGGCCCATTTTTTGGCCATCTTCATGTGGGTGGTAAATGATTTCATCAAATCCAAGTTGTACTACCTAGCCCCATGCTCTCTCATTTAAGCTTTCACCTAGACAAAGAGCATCAAAGATGTAGCCAAAGTTAGTAAAGACCTGGCTTATGTTGCATACAAAAATGCATATACCAGAAAAGACAAAGAGAAGGGCAAAGCCACAATGGCCACTATGGCAAACAAGGCAAATCTCAATAGCAATAATAACAAAAAGGTGGCCACAATGTCAACTTATCCCATGCCTAGTTCAAGTAACATTTCCCAACCCTCCACGTCAGCACCAGAGGCATCAACCTAGCCTAAACCCAACTTCAATTGTAAAGATTGCTCCAAATACACCCCTTTTTCCATCAAGCCTTTAGAACTCTTGAAGCAATTGTTGGGGGTTGGGTATATTCAACATAAAAAGATGTCGAAGGAGGCAACCAAACAACATCAATGGTATTGTGATCTCCTTAGGAACCCCTCCTTGGCTATGCCCAATGAACTACCAGTTCCTAAGAACTTCAAACTAGAACGGTTCTGTGACTACCATCAACTTTGTGGTCATGACATGGATTACTATCTAGCATTAAAAGATGACATCCAATGGATGATTGATTAGGGGAAGTTAGTTCTAGATGAAAGAAACCCTGTCAGCCTTGAAAATCAATCCATGCACTTTTACAAGGATCCCCTCCATGCTAACAATGTGGGGTACATTATCAACACGATTGGCTTAGATAGTAACCCATAACTGCTACAGTAGCCATTTGTGATTCGTGTGCCTCAACGTAGCATAGCAACACCAACAATAGTAAAAAAGATGCCGCAATAGCCATTCATCCTGAAGGTTCCCCCTCAGACATTTGCCCTTGCACCCTTCATATTCAAGACTGCATTGTTGCTTGTGCTAACGCCACAAGCACCATTTGTCATTAGGGGGCCAAAACACTCAACTTCCCCCATCACACAAAGCCAATCTAAGACGACATCATAGCCTTCCTATTCAAAGAAATGGGAAGAGCATTTGATGAATGAAATGTCCAAGGAATGTACCGCTTGAGGTTCCCCCAAGCCTAGCCCCTCGTCCTCCATGCTTATGTCCCCCTCATCATCAATAGTTGATGCCACTACATGTACACAATCATCGCCATCCCATCCAAAAGGGTCTAGCCCCAAACCTGAAACTGCTACTCCTCAAGAAATTCATCTTCTAGGACAAATGGATGAAGAGAAGGATAACAACCAACAAGAAAGTGGACAGGACCTTCTAGACATCCTTACTCAAGTCAAACAGGCTCTAAAACAAAAGAATACAACCTTGAGCATGTAAGACCTGGTAATGACCTCCACTATACACTGCGAGGCCTTGATTTACATGTTAATGTCCATATCGTTTGACAAAAACATGCCGAAAGAGAAGAAAGGAATCCATGTGGTCATGCTTCCTTCTACACTCGAAGAACCGTGGCCAGCTCAGTTGACATTTTGTGATGAGTCCATCAAGGATAACCTTGAGAAGTGCCAGGCCACAATAGCACCCCTATTCATCACAATTTGGGTTGGTCAGCATAAGATCTGAAGAGTACATTTTGATGATGGGGCTGCTACAAATGTCATCTTGTTCCCCATAGTGGACAAATTGGGTTTGGTGGATCAAATCAAACCCACGATAACCTCATGTCTGAATTCATTTATCAGAGCATGGGTAGTGGTAAAGGGGACTATCCACATTAACTTTATGGTAGGAGAGCAGTTCCCCACAAGTGCAACATTCATCATGGTAGAAGAGATGCCTAGGTTTAACTTGATCTTGGGGAGGTCGTGGTTAGCCTAACTCAGGTCCATCTCTTCATCCATACATCAAGAAATCCACCTACCTTACGTAGGTAGGGAGGTGGTGATTTACGGTCATGAAGCCAACACCCAAGCAATAAACAATGTTGACATACAGCAAGGTTCAGAAGTAATAACCTCTGAGAATGAAATGCCTATCTCCACTGAAGCTTCTTTTCTAGAAAATGAGCTAGCCCAAGATGCTAGCTGAGAAAATAAAACTACATGGGCCAAATTACCTTTTCAAGAAATAGATAACGATATAGAAGAATACTGCAACAAAGCCACTCAGCCTTATGCATCATCGAGCCCATGATGGGTCAGAAAGTAGCTGCGAGCATAATTGTTACTTGCGTAGTGTAACAACTCCACTGTGTCAGAAAAAATTAATGCTTATCATATGTTTATTCTTTGTTTGCTTCACATTCGTTCATTTACATTAAGTGTCCACCTCATTCTTTAAACTTTTCACATCACATCCACTATTTACATCATGCCACAGCCCACTAAGGCCTAAAATTGGCAAACATTTTCTTTACCATCATGCGATGGCCTAAAATGGCCTAAAACAAGCAATGGCTTAGAATGGCCTAGAACTATTGTTGTGGCCCAAAATGGCCTAGAACTAAAACGAGATGCTCCCAAGGAGTTTAATTAATAAAAAAAGATAAAGAATAAAATGAAAAATAAATACACCACATAAGCCAAAATGAAATAAATCTCTTCATATTCCATTTTTTTCTTTCAAAATATTAATTAGTAATGTCATTCATTGAGTATCACCCATGGGAAAGGTCATTTCCCTTTTGGGAGATTCATTGACTATCACCTATTACATAAACCTTTCGTATGCCCTATAGGCATCCTGATATTGTTTACTGTAGGTGGAACGTTCTAGTTTATACATGTGTTTGTGGTTTTTTTGTGCCTACCCCCACTCATAAACTTTTGCACTATAGTCCTTCTAGTCTTGGTTTTTCTGAGCTAGTAGGTCCATTTGCAAGCACTATTCTATTATTTCATGAGTGGCCTCATTGTTGTGTCTCATGGTCATCCAATTCCTTGCGTAGTCGATGACATCCATGCGCCAACTGCCATCATTAGTATTTTGGGCCAACAAGAATTCATTCTTGGATTGGAGATCTTCCACCTCAGTGGTGAGATTGGCCTTCTCCTTCTCAAGCCTCTGTACCCATTTCTAGAGGTCTTCATTCACACACTTGCACTCCCACAAGGGGCGTGCCAAGTATAGCACACATTGTCTTATTTCGTTGTATATGCAATGAGGTACTTCGATCACCTCCAGTGGAAATTCAAGCATGGCGTCAACCTCAACCACTTTCTTAGGGTCCCACTTAAGATGAGAGGCTACCAACTACACATAGAAAGGCATTAGTCACAGTGGCATAGTGAAGTAAAAACAATTTAGAGAGTCTAGCGTAGCAACTTTAACTTATCCACTTCCGGGTGGATCTACTTCAGATGGTTGATCATGTTGTCAACCATCCCCTCCATGAAAGTAAATTTGTTGAGGGTCTCAGTCCATGGTCACAAGTGAATCAAGGAAGGCCCAAAGGTATCAACAGTGGTGTCAGCTGCATAGTGAAACGTGTTAGCCATAATGGAGAGGAATCATGATAAAGCTGATGAACAAAATAAATGATAGTGTAAAGTTCCTATCCACCAAACCTTCATGATAAAGCTAATGAACAAAATAAATGATAGTGTAAAGTTCCTATCCACCAAACCTTCA